>JAJMBN010000022.1:0-122926 GCA_030572735.1 Sugiyamaella mastotermitis
AGATCCTTTCCAGATTTAACAGCGCTAGTATCATTAGGACCAATCTCAGAATCGGCGCTGTTTACACTATGAGATGAATTAAGCGAACTAGTAGAACCGGCCAAATTGTCGTCGGCAAAGAAAGGTTTGAATGTATTCTGTGGTGATGGTTTTAACATGTCTAGTAAATCCAAGTGTCCTCTAAGACAAGCGTGCTCCATTGCATTCCATCCAGATCCATCTACACGATCAACACTGGCACCACCCTTAATTAATGCCTCAACAATTGACTTGAACCCATCAACAGCTGCGACAAAGATCGGGGTCCAGCCATAGGTAGCTTCAGGCACCTCAGTATTGGCACCATATTCTAAAAGCAAATTTGTTGCCTCAAGATAGTTCAATTTAGAGGTAATAAATAGAGGAGTTTCATGATTCAAGGTTTCATTGGTATAATTAATATCAGCACCAAATTCAACTAGAACTCTTAAAAGCTCACTAGACCCTAACTGAGCAGCAGCAGGCAATAGACTGGCAAGCTTGCTCTTTGAAGAATTGCTCGTACTAACTCCATCAAATAAAATAGCCCGAGTTGTTCTTGGGTGGTTTCCATGCACAGAGAGTTCAATTGGAGTAGAAGACTCACTATCTTCCCAAGATTTCGAAAGAACTCCTCCATTTTCCAAGTCCAGTAGTTTCCAATCCCGTAAATATTTCAAAAGAACAGTTGACATTAACTTTAGACCATAATGAGCTGCATAATGCAATGGAGTTCTTTGGTGTTGATCTTTAGCAATGATAGCAGACTGCTGTTTAACACTGAGACATGATAATAGGTAGTCAAGGATCATTTCATCATCCCAAGAATTTTCACCATCACTGCCACGGGACTTCATCAAGTTTGTATTAGCATTAGGAACTACAGCTGGATGAAGGAAGTTAATGCTGCTGACTTTCTTAGATAGAATATCAACTTCATTTTGCTTTTTAGTGTTATAATAATGTCTTCCATGGTTAATAATAATTCTGTGCAACACATTCCTTCCATTAAGTTCAGTTGGCTCTTCGAGAGTATCAATATGCTGAAGCAATACCTTAACAGAAGCAGTGGATTGGTTAGCAATAGCCTTAAACAGTAGAGACAATAAGGTCTTCTGAGGGAAAGCGGGACCACCAGCAATAATCGATTTCAATACATCGACATCATCATGTGAAATAGCAAGTTTCATATCTCCAACAGCACCTCCATCAGATGTACTCGAATCTCTTTGGTGGCGAAGACCAGGCTGATCCATCTCTTCTATAACATGCTCGGATGAATGTCTAGTAGATTGATTATTATCTGGGTGAGCATAAGGAGAGATTTTACCCAAATAATTATTCACCAAAGCTAACTTCTCATCTAAAACTGCACCATTTGCAAACTGTAAGATGGAGATCTTTGTTGTAAGATAGCTCATCTGAGTTTGAGTATCAAACTTCTTGTCAAACCTTGTCAGTTAGATCATTTCCCTTGTCCATCTTTGTTGGTTTATTACTTACTTTTTTAAAATTTTAACAAAACCTCTCTTATTAACATCAGCATACCATTGAAGCTTCCTAAACTGACTTCGCAATTCAACCAAAATTCCCATGAGATCCTCTAATTCTTCGGGATCAATCGATTTGGGATGAAGAGAAGTAATTGGGTATCTCTCAACAACATGACCAAGTCGTCTATTATATTCAGTATATTTAGCGTTAAAGAATAAATCAACAGACTCAGCATTTCGATCTAAAGAGTAGAAAAAGGCTGGTTTGGTTAGTTGGGTTTCGCAATTATTTAGGACATTTTTAGCTGCCTCAAGCAAACTGGGGATCTGCCTAATACTGATCTCCCACGTAATGTATGTAGAGCACACCACAGCCTGTTAATAAAAGATAAAGAATCATACGTGTCAAATCCGGTTCAGTAGGATCCACTTTATGGCCACTAGATTCACTGCTTATGGTGATTTGCTTGATTATCTTCTTCAATCCTTTATAGTTAATATAAAAGGTGCTGGTTTCTATGTTAGTTGAACTGCCACTTTAAACATCATTGCTGCATAAAACACTTACCTCCATTCAGGAACCTGATTCCGTTGTAGACTGATTCGGTTAGAAATCAAGAGGAACCTCAATCAAATACCACAGTTAACTTTACCTTTTAGCAAATTTCATCTTCTACAACCGGTATTCCGGACTAAATTTTTGCTGCTTGTATGAGTGGTGGTCCGGAGGTTATCTCCTACTATTAAGGCCAAGGCGAGGTGTCGTAAATTAAGTTCCGATAGTAGATTTATGAACAATTCTATACCGAATAAACAGTTTCTAAGTATTAAATATAATCTTTCTGACACAAACAAGCAAATTTACTTGGTTTGATATTGCCAAATGATTTCCAAGCAGAAAAAGTTACCTGGCTGATTTGCACGTTGGTAAAAATGGTCCCTGTTATAGGTCGGTTCCCTAGATGAGTGATTTGCTCCGCGATGGCTGTATTAAAATTAAACTACAACCAGAAATAAGCCACCAAATAGGTGAGAAAGAGGAAGTCGGATTATCTCTTATATAGCGACCGTAAGCTACAAAAATTCGGTAGCTCTTGACTGATTGTTTTTACTGTAAAAACAGAGCAGTCTATGTTTGGGGTTTTTTCCGATTTTTACTCGGTTTTGTTCGATTGTGCCGCTACTACGCAGCCTGGGCCTGATGAGGCTCAAAAATTTACCAGCTCATTACTGTATTAGGAATAAGTGCCCCGTGCAAAGCTAAGGTTCTTTTTATCATACAAATTTAAAGTTTAAGAACTAAACTGTCAAAACACTGAAATGTGGGGGTGGAAAAAAATTAGATTATAATGCTAAAATTATACTATTAACAGTGATATATATATAATAAATAGGATACTAACCGGCTATTGGTTAGGACATAGTTGGTCGTATTTAACCAAATTATGGATATCTTGGATAGAGGCATGAATGAATTGTCGAACTTCAAGTGCCAACCAAAATTTGAGCATCGAAATCCGGTCTTCATTTGATGTCGCCAAATCTTGGTTATTTGGGCCCAATTGACGAAGAATAGGGATAGCACTTTTAAATAGATCCATATCAGGATTTAATTGCCTACCTATACCTTCTAACAGAAGAATAGATAATACTACAGTAACAAAGTCGCCCTCCATACGAACATGATGCTGTCGGACCATAAATAGCATCTGTCCCAAAAGATCTCCCAATTTAACACTTCCTAATGCAAATGTTCTCTCTTTAATATGATGGACTAATCTTTGTACTTTTAAAGCAAAAATTTCTGCATTAACAGCAGTTTCTGGGGTACGAGACCTTTCAATCATTAGTTCTCCAACTTTAAATCCATCAAAAGTGGAAATAGCCTTGAACAAGTCTATGAAATTTCGTCTATTTACAACACTAAGTTCAGTTACCAACCCGGTATCAATAAAACAAACCTGCGGGCGATATCCATCGTCATATAGCTTATCAAGTTCTTTTCCCCAAACCTTTTTATCTTCAGATAAAGACAATATTCTTTGAGTGGCCTCTTCGATCTCTTGGCTTGTAACAATATCACCTGTACCCAAAAGATTAAGCTTTCCACGTTTATAAAGTCGAATATAAATATTTCCAGGATGAAGATCAGAGTGGATAAAATTGTCAACTAGCAACATTTTCAAAAATGCATCTAAGCCTTTATCTGATATTTCTTTTTCAATCTTGCACTGACTAGTACATTGCAACAACTTTGTCATTGGAATGCCACTGATGAACTCTTCAACCAAAACATTTGAAGAGCTGAATTCCATGTATGGCTGAGGAAACATGATATCTTTTCGATCTCTAAAGTTGTGCCTGAATATCAGCAAGTTTTCTGCTTCAATCCTGAGATCTAATTGAAGGCGCATCATGAAACCAAACTGTTCTACTTCAGCAGGCAACGATAGCCACTCCATAGTTGGGATCCAGTTGACAACATTAGCGAAAAATGTCATAATCTTGAGATCTCGCTCAACCATCTTTCGAACTCTTGGATGAAGAACTTTTATTACTACCCAATCAGACGGTGGCTCGACGTACTTTGGTCGTAATTTCTTCAAGTTTTCTCGAATAATTTCTCTTGCTGAATTTGAAATAGCCTCAATTTGTGATAAATAGTTTGAATTCTCTTCCTCTATATCAATCGACGGCTGATTAGGATGCATTCTTTCCAATACTTTTTTTGATAGTTTAGCCTTGTAAACTTGACCCATAGCTCCTACTCCTAAAGGTTGTTCAATAAACTCTTCGAAAATGTCATTGAAGGGCATTCCACCAAACGATCGCGATACAATTCTTTTTGTTGCAGCAAATGAATGGGGTCTAGCATTTGAATGCAGCTCAGATAACGTCTTACAGAACTGTTCAGGGAAGATATCAGTTCTAGATGCAGCCCATTGGCCAAGCTATAATGTCAGTAATCAAATATCAACTTTTAGAAACATTCTTACGGATATAAAGACTCTTTAACAAAATGTAATCATAATACTCGGTTTGTCAGAATCTCCACCATATAGAACATTATAATAGCTTGAATATACGACTCAAGATATTCTTCATCATTATATACCTTAATAAAAGAGGGGCCTGCAAGCTCCATAGTCCACGTCAAGTACTTGTACCATATTACAGACCCCCATCGAATATCCTTGGAAACCTTAGGCCCAAACAACACCATTGGTAACGATACAAGCACAGGAACAAATAACACTGTAAGTTCAATCATTCGAAAGGTAGTAATTATGGGATCAATTATGGTTGTTAAATGCATTCCAATGATTCTAATAATTCGAGGCCATCTTTCAGAAAGATATTGTTGATGCTCTTCTTCGGCTAAAGATGTCGCTTCTCCATATATGATCATTTCGGTTGTTTTATCATCTTGTCCAACTGCTGTATCTGAATCATTATTCACTAGACTTAATGCACTAGTTGATGATAAAAGCACTCCGGTACCTCCTACCAACCATAGCTTTTGTTTGTACCATGGACGCAAGGGAAGTTTGGAGAATACATTATTGGCGGTTCTAAAATTGGCACGGGTTATTTTATGGGATTTCACGAGATTTGATCTACCAATGAATAGGCCAATTTCCTTGGAAAAGCTTACAGGGATGCCCGTTCTATAAGAGGCCCTAATACCTGCTCGACCAAGGATAAGAGCCATTTCAGAGTTATGTAGAAGTTCAAAGGTTCGCCATCGCATTCGCATTCGCCGCAATAACAATGAAACTTCATACATAAAAAACTTAGGGTTGCTACTTCGATTCACTAAATCCGAGGCGGAAATATTCGTGCAAAAAAAAGTATAGTGGACCTATTTTAGATCTAAATCATTTAAATTTATTTACATGTCAACGATACTAAACATGGTTTATATAAATTATATAAATTATATACAATTTTTAATAAATATTAAGGGACTTTTTGTTTGCCAGTTGAGGTTCCTGGGACATTTGGATCATCCAAGCAGTTAAGAATGATGTCAACAGTTAAAAAAGGAACTCTCATCAATAAAATAAAATAAAATAAACGAAAACTGATAGGTTATCAGATATTCAAGCTACCAAACATCTGATTTATGCCATAGCAATCAGTCTGTACTAGCGCACCCTCTGCAACCACAAGTGATACATGCTACAGGCTTTTCAGATAATTGAGCACGAGGAACTCTACAAATACAAGCAGAATTATGAACATTCTCTTTTGTCTGAATGCACCTGATACAACATAAGTTTTCATATCCTTGTTTCTTCCATTTAGCAATCAGGTTTGCATCTGCATATCGATTTTTTAGCAGCCACTGATACAAATCAGAGGAAATAGCTTCCTTATTGTAATATATATCATAGATATATCTACTTCTTTGATGGTGTATTTGGAATATCTCATGTAAAGCTTCGTTTTTTGATTTGCCTTCTGGTGACTTAGTCTCAGCTACAATGTTAGATGTTTTTCTGTATACAAAAGCTGTGTTCTGTGTTAACCTACCATCTTTAAGCCTAGAACCGAATTCTCTTAATGTATCTTCTATCTCAGAAAATCCAGCTGGAGGTTTCTTTTGTCTATTTGTTTTGATCTTGGGCATCTTATACTGTTTTTAATGGTCTTAATGTATAGTTCGAAATATGTTTGACAAAATGGAATTTTTAAGCAGATTATTCACGTGATGATAAGAATATGCGCTCGCGCGCTAGAACTCAATAGTATGTTAATAATATCAATCTGATAATAGGAGGCTGAAATAGTTTAAAAAAAAATTATCATAACTTGTAAGCATTGGAATTAATATCATATTACTAAATCAAGCTCACGACTTTATTTATATAGGACTGTGCTGCTGACGGCTATCATGACAATTTACTACTAGAAGAGAATAATTGATAACGTCAAAATTTTCGTATTCAATATATAAAATTATATAAATGTCTTAAAGCTTGTTCTTAGGGGTTAACTTAACAGTGGCCACCTTAATTCTCTCAGCCAATTCAGAATTTGCTCTTGCAAACATGGCAAAGGTCTTTTCTCGAACTTCCTTTCTGGCTCCGCACAAGTGGACGCTAATATTGTGAACGAGAGCGTCTTGTTGACCTGTCTTTCCAAACATTTCCCACATTTTAGCACATTGATCAAAGTCAGCATCAGTAGCCTCCCAGTGTACAGGTACAGCAGCACCAACCCATTTCTCGTGTTGCTCAGATAAGGAGACATCAGCCCTGTAAGTGATAGGCTCAAAACTACTGGGATAGTTAGGAGCAGATCCGTAATTACCATTAACAACCAAAGCACCATCTCTTTGGTAAGGGTTATGAGCATGGTAAGGACAATTGACAGGGATTTGTTGATAATTAACACCAAGTCTGTGTCTGTGAGTATCAGAGTAAGAAAATAATCTTGATTGCAAGACTGGATCAGCTGAGGGCTCGATACCTGGAACAGTGTTAGCTGGACTAAAGGCAGCTTGCTCGACTTCAGCAAAGTAATTTTCAGGGTTCTTATTCAAAACCAACTTTCCAAATCTTCTCAAAGGATACTCAGCATGGGGCCAAACCTTGGTGAGGTCGAATACAGAGAAAGGGGCTTTTTCAGCTTGTTCAGGGGTCATAGTTTGAACATAGACAGTCCAGCTTGGGTAGTCACCCTTTTCAATGGAATTAAATAAATCTTCTTGGGCATGATCAGGATTTTCAGCACTAATCCTAACAGCCTCCTCATTGTTCAAAGTCTTGCTTCCTTGATCGGTGATGAGGTGGATTTGAACATAAACGAATTCACCATTGCTGTTGATCCATTTGTAGGTATGCCCAGAGTAACCATTCATATGTCGGTAAGAGAAAGGAGTTCCTCTATCAGAAAACAAGTGCATGACTTGGTGTAAACATTCTTGGTTATTAGACAAATAGTCCCAGAACATAGTAGCATCCTTCAAATTGGTTTGGGGGTGTCTTTTCTGGGTGTGAATAAACATAGGGAATTTAACAGGATTTCTGATGAAGAAAATAGGGGTATTGTTATAAACCCAGTCAATGTTACCTTCCTCAGTATAGAATTTGGTAGCAAAACCTCTTGGGTCTCTAGCAGCATCAGCAGATCCCTTTTCACCACCCACAGTTGAAAATCTAGTGAAAACTTTGGTCTTTTTACCAACACCGTTCAAAAAGTCAGCTTTGACCAAGTCCGAAACATCATCGGTAACTTCGAAATATCCATAAGCACCAGAACCTTTAGCATGGACAACCCTTTCAGGAATTCTTTCTCTGTCAAAGTGGGCTAACATATCAATTAGGTGGTGATCCTGCAATAAAAGTGGGCCATCTTGGCCAATTCTCAAAGAAGCATAAGGATTTCGAACTGGACATCCATTAGATGTGGTATAAACAGGAGGGGGTGATTTCTTGTCAGACATGATTTGTTATTCTCTTTTTTTATTTACTTTGATCAGTGAATCAAAAACAAATTGAAATGATTTTTTTTTTCCTCGACACCATTTGGAAATTGGATTGGTATTTATACGTTTTGCTCAAGCAAGGAAACTCCATCCGATCAAACTTTGTGCAGTTTTATGGGGTTTTGCTTCTTGAAAGGTTTCTTTTTCTTGCAGTCTGGGCCAGCCAATGGTTTTCAATAGCTTAGTAACCACTAGGCCATTATTCTTATATAGAGGGAGCCCCAACAATGGTCGAGCACCCATAGCAGGCTGGCAGAAATTGGCAGGCAAACTAAGCGCCAGATAACCACCTGCCCAGGGCAACTGCAGTTTGGAATTGAGAGAGATAAGCGCTTAAATCTGTTAACTCGTTAAGAAGCCCTCTTCCAAATACGGAACGTAAAAGTATATATTTTTCGGCTATACCCGACGGAGCATGAAATAATATCGAAATACAATTATTGCTACATATTTCTTGTACAAACAAATGGATATGTTACTATTGCTCATTAGCAACTACAGACATTCTTGTATCGAGGATTTGCTATCACGAAACAGTAAACCCAGGCCATGTATGTGTGAGTATAGCTACAAACTTTAAGGTAACTAACCCAGTTTAAGGCAATCCTGTTGCTATATAGACCCTGTCCAGACCGGGAGATTACATAACTAATCTGCTAGAAGCTCATCAACGTAGCATAATCATCGGTTAACCAGAGACCTTTTGAAGTATCTATTCGCATAGCTCACAATTGGTAATTGACTTAAACCTAGAAGAAGAAATTTCAGGTACGGCTTATATCAGTAGATAAAAAAAGAATGAAAAAGCTGAGGCTCCCAGAGCTGAAATTTTCTTTGTTTGCTGGCTCAGAGTTACCAATGTTGAAATGGTGTAAAGAAGGAATATATCTTTCAGATTACACGGTGTTTCGCTTAGTACCGAGTCTGTGAAATAAAGTCGGCAATGCTACCACTCCGACGGTGTAAGTTAGCAAGTCGCCGCTCTTGATTTTCTATTTCAGTAATGACAGAATTATATGACCAGTGTAGAGTAGAATTAAGAGCAGTCTATCAATTATGAGCCAATTGAAGATTACATATAGTCAACACTGAATATTTCCTCGACTAACAGTTGGTCTAGCCAATATAAGATGTTTTAGGTTTATCACTAGTATGTTTTTACCCATTCAATTAATGCGTGAAAGCTTTCCCAGCAGTTTACCTTGTTAATAATACTGCATAATGAACAGCTGGAGTTCCAGCCCAGACGGAATTAATGTAACATTGTAGACATAATGTGGAGATGCAGCACCACTTCAACCACTGGTAATAACGGGACTTCTAACAACTCATAAGTTTGGATTAGCTGCGAACAGGGGTATTTAATAAATGACAAAAAACTCAGAGATTTCGAATCAATCAAATCCTAGAGCTATTGGTTTCCCCCACAAATAGTAATTATGAGTTTTTTTTTTTTTTTTTTTTTTTTCAATAAACATGAAGCTTAACAGAAATTATATATGACGGCTATATCCAAAAAAAAAAAAAAAAAAAAAACTGAACGGTCTAGGAAAACTAGAGTCTATAATTTAATTGTATTATTAAGTAATCTAATTTAGTTCAATGGTATTAATCTACATCATTACATTATCATTATCAGCCTTCCAAAAACTTATCTTCAATAGGCGGTTTATCTTTTTTACTGCTTTGTTTGTCATGTTTTAAATATGCTCCTCCTTAATAACATTCACAAGCCAGTCTAGGCCCTCGTTCAAACCATCACCTCTCACAGCACTGCATGCCATTATGCTCCAACTTCTATCCTTTAAACTCACAAGATCCAAAGCCTTGGATACCTCAGATGCTGTTAATGCTCCCTTTTGGTCTTGCTTATTAGCAAATACCAATAATGCAGCATCAGCCAACTCATCTTCTTGAAGCATGGTATGTAACTCTTCTGCACTAGTAGATATTCTATCTTTATCAGTGGAATCAACTACAAAAATTACAGCCATTGTGTTGGCATAGTAGCATCTCCAATATGGTCGAATAGTAGTTTGTCCGCCTAAATCCCAGACGTTAAATTTCAAATTCTTATAGGTTAAAGTCTCGACATTGAAACCAATTGCTATTTTGTTAGTATGTATAAATCTACATATCCAGATAATAAAACATACTTGGAACCGTCGAAACAACTTCTCCGATCTATTTTGTTAGTAATTGTGTTTTGAAAACAACCCCTAAAAACATCATAGTAATGCATACCTGAAGTTTATACAAAATGGTTGTTTTACCGGCGCCATCTAATCCTAAAATTAACACTCGAATCTCCTTATCAGTATTCCACAATCGTGAAAACATTTTTCCGAATGAAATACCTAATTATTGCGTTAGTTTCGTGGCGGTTTCATAAATACCACATATGTTGATCAATGCTTACCCATTGTTGATGAGGTTAAATGCAAAACTAAACACAATAAATAAGAAATATAAAATTAACCTTAGATGGATCTTATAATATACTATTATGACGGTAATTTTGCAACTTCCAAATAGTCAGTTTATGCTTGTTTCAGTATCTCCAGTGATTGTATTTAAAATTCATAGATCCAATGTTGATGGTGTGGCATTACTAAACAGGGGATAGGGTTGTACTCAGAAGGACCGAATATTACAGTTAGTTCAAATCGACCAGCTGAAACAGTCGAATTCACCTGAATATTTAGTACGCGGATATTTCTATAGAGATATTATTTGGAAAGATATTCTACTACTTTTTTCGCCCTTTTAATTGAGTGGTAATATATATTGATTAGCCAACACTGGTACAATTACGAGAAAAAAAAAGTTACCTGTCTTGACTATATGGAGTACTATGATCCAGCTAAGACAAAATACAATTAACACTCAGTTTTAACTAAAAACTTTTTTTGGAAATTCTACAATAAATATTTCCAAATCATTAATAACTTAAATTTTATTTTATATAATAATTAAATCTAAATATCAGTTACGATATTAGATTAAGCAGAGGCATCAACCTTGGCAATGTGGACAAGGAGGTCGACAACTCTAGCAGAGTAACCGTACTCGTTATCGTACCAAGAGATAAGCTTGACAAAGTTCTCGTTCAAAAGGATACCAGCCTTAGCATCGAAAATGGAAGAGTGAGTGTCACCAAGGAAATCAGTAGAGACAACATCGTCCTCAGTGTAACCCATAACACCCTTAAGCTCACCCTCAGAAGCCTTCTTGATAGCAGCCTTGATATCATCGTAAGAAGCAGCTTTGTTGATTCTAACAGTCAAATCAACAACAGAAACATCAGTGGTGGGAACTCTGAGAGAGAGACCAGTGAGCTTACCGTTAAGGTGAGGAATTACCTTACCGACAGCCTTGGCAGCACCAGTGGAAGAAGGAATAATGTTACCAGAAGCAGTTCTACCACCTCTCCAGTCCTTAGCAGAAGGACCATCAACAGTCTTTTGAGTAGCAGTGATGGAGTGAACAGTAGTCATAAGACCCTCAACAATACCGAAATTGTCGTCAACAACCTTGGCAAGAGGGGCAAGACAGTTGGTAGTACAAGAAGCATTGGAGATAACCTTGTACTCAGGCTTGTAAGCGTCAAGGTTGACACCAACAACGAACATAGGAGCATCCTTAGAAGGAGCAGAGATGATAACCTTCTTGGCACCACCTTGGAGATGGGCCTCAGCCTTGGCGGTATCAGTGAAAACACCAGTAGACTCGACAATGTACTCAGCACCATGTTTGGCCCAAGGGATATCAGCAGGGTTTCTCTCTTGAGTAACAATGATCTTCTTACCATCGATAACCAAGTTGGCACCGTCAACCTCAACGGTACCCTTGTACTTACCATGGGTAGAGTCGTACTTGAACATGTAGGCAGCGTAGTCAGCAGCAATGAAAGGATCATTGACAGCAACAACCTCAACGTCCTTGTGAGCAAGAGCGTTTCTGAGGACGAGACGTCCGATTCTACCGAATCCGTTAATACCAACCTTGACCATTGTGAATTTATATATATATAAGAACTTGTACTAGTTTTTTGTGTGAACAAAGACTATGTTAACCAAAAAAAGGTGGGTAATGTGGGATAGGTGCTTGCTTTATAGTTTTTTTAGGTCCACCTGGCATTGGGTTTATTTTTTTTGGGGACAAAAAAGGGCTCCTCTCTGATTGACTTTGTCGTGTATGACGGGGTTTTCTTTTTTGTGTGTCCCTTAGCCATACTTCTGGCACAACTCGCATACATACATACGTATATACAACACTTTCACCCGCTAACTTAACTAGTTTATTGCTGCTTGTTGTATGCCGATGGGTGCTTCCGTACGGTTAAACTTAGTTACCACTGAGGTAAACGTTGATAGTTGTTCCAGTTGGTTTACGATGTCAAGGGAGACATCCGAGTTGAGTTCGGAAATAATAAATAAGAAAAAATCAATTAAAAATATCTATTATTTCACTAGTTCTAATTTCGATCAATTGGTTATAAAATATAGTTCAGAGAAACCCAATTGATAGATGTTCTTTTAGTCACGCTCACAGAATACTATAGAAGGCAACCTCTCTTTTTTTTGTTGTTGTTGTTTGAAATGACTTTCTTTTGTCAACTCCATGCAGCAAACTCAATGCACCATGATCTGTGATGTACAATAATAATCTAACTAACACTAAAAACTTTGAAAACTATATCGGGCCGGATGAATCCGACAATTCTATTGGCTTAACAATTGAATTGATATTGGAAGATACATGGAATTTCCCTTCGGACCAATATGGCCCTGGAAGCAGTCTGTTAAATTGATTGGATTTATCATGGTATCATGTTGCCATACCTATTAGTAGCCAACAAACAAGCTTGAGTTACAAACTGGCTATTACCAGTTTAGAGTGGGTGCACGCCTTGTGCACGTCATCATCTTATGCCCTGACCCACGCAGCCACAAGGTCTAGCTAGTACGCTACTCGGTATGATCAGGAAGGCAGTTGGTAAAACCGTGGTGGTATTTTTGGTTTTTGTTTCATAGATTGTTAGACTATTAACGGCTTAGCGGCTCTTAAACCTTCTTTATGAGATCCAAGCTTAGAAATTGCCTGATATCAAACAATGTTGTCTGATTTATTTGATCTATTTTTAATTGTACAATTGAGCAACGGAGTCAAATCCGGATGTGGTTTTACTATTTCTATAATCGGACGGACTTTGCTTTTATTTATTTTTTTTTCTTTCTTTTAAGAGGTTGATAAAATATATTAACCGTCTATGCACCTCATATCGGTCATCGGTCAGTACCCTCAACGTCAAATGCTTGGCCTTGGTTTTGCCTTTCTCGCTCCCACAAAAACAGCCTCTAAAACCGTCTTCCCAAGCACTTCACCACTATGACATACGAGAGTTTTCGTTTATTAATCCACGATAATAGCTCGGCTCCACGATAATGATATCAACCCCAGAATTCTATATAATCCTCACAAGACCCCACAATATATTATCGTGTCTATTTTCGCTTAAATGTACGATATTGACAAATGCGATGATCCTTATTTTTAATCTAATTCTGTTTATTTCTCGTAGTACAGGAACCGCACAATTGACGAAAAAAAAAAATAAATTAATTCAAATATGAGCACTTCTCCTCTTACTCACACTGTAACTGACAAATTTATTTTTTTACTACTCATGGCCTCGCTGATGTCTTGTTAATGGCTGCCTATCCAGCCAATAATACCAGCTGGTTTGCTTGTTCCAACTTGAGAATTTTAATGTAACCCTCTGGTACCAAAAAAAAAAAAAAAAAAAAGGGCCTTCTGCTTAGATGGTGTTGGCCATCAGACAGACAGACAGAGAGGGGTTCGCATGACATGCCAGTCAACAAATTTGTTAACTTAACTGATAAATGCTCAACACATCTGCGGCAGGTTCATGACTATTCATTCCGTTACCGGAATCTCTTTAAAATAGTCAGTTTTTCCGGCATTATCAACCATTAATTATAGGGCGTTATTAATATTGACGGATTGCTATTTGTATGACTTACATTCTAAAATTATCAAATTGTTGATTCAATTGTTTGATGCTATTTGGTGGCTGTTTTGTCAAGCTTGTGTGGATGTCCGACAAACTTTTGCACTGACATCATCGGTGAGTTTATTACTGCAAACAGGGTTCCAATGAAACCTATAGATTTAATAATTACAACTTGACTAATAATTGATCTACATGCTCGTATTTGCTTTTACTGAAATATACCAAATAAGATTCTTAGTCTGATTATACTGTTGATTTGGAATTGTGATTTTGAAAAATTTCTTACCGTTTTGGTAAGAACCATTGGTGGAGCCATTGGGTGACAGTAATTGTCAATGATATCACACTAATGTGGAACCTTTTAGTGAAGGTTAATATGGAGGTCTAACAGTCGAAAGTTTGTCCTGCGGCGAACCATCCGTGGCAAATTTTCTCGGAAAAACTAACTAGTACACCGAAACCATGCAGTCTTCTTTAATGTTAGGTTTTTACTAAATAAGGTGACGTTAATGTGCGTCTAGGCACAAAGATGCTGTTAACAAATAACAGTTAAATGCCATATGACTGATTCTAGTTTATAATTGCAATCTCCTAATTACTTTTAATTTTTTGTTGGTTTTAATACGGGTAATTTATGTTATAGTAGTGACTGACTAAAGTTTGGATTATAATGGCAACATGGATGTGTTAAGACTCGATGATAGTATTTCCAACGATATATGACAGGATGAGTTGTATTTTTGATACCTTTCTGATACCTTTCTGATACCCTACGATCTTAAGGCATTTCAAATGTCTGATTAGATTTATACGAAAAAGTAACCAGTTATTATTAACTACTAACCTCAATATGATAATTTTAACATAATGAGACGAATAGTTTCAGTTATTTGAGGCATGCATGGAAAATAAAGTAATAATTAGCTGTCATAGAACATAAAACAAAGTTTACCTCTGAATATACCATTGGTCTGAAATTCTACAATCATAGAATATAAAGTATATTAAATTTAAAACAATTGTAGTGAATACAATGCTTGGTAAGTTAAACGGCAGATGGAACTAAGAGATGAATTAGATTATCTCTGCTTTGTTGTATAATATAAGATGTTTTTCTTTTTGAACCTATTGTATCGAAGCCGTATGTTGATATCGGAATTAATGGCATCATTACAAATATTTTCGGTAAATTGATGGTATTGCGGCGCCATTGGCAATCGTATGGGGTTTTATAGTCGTCATATGCGCAGGCAATATCTAAACTCCTATGAAGTCAGTACTCATCTATTAGTAATTCAAATCAAAGTTGAGATTTTTAGAAAATATGTGTAAAAACTCAGAAGCTCGTTGACGGAGTTAATGAGCTAAGCCTGTGCGGCTGTGGAAATAAGCATTTGTTTAAGCAGGCCCAAAGCAGTGAGGATGAGGCTTTGATATTGAGCATCAATATAAACACGGTATAAAGTATATAAGATTTCATACATATATAAATATTCAATTTTATCATAATATTATCTATATACAGAAACAGAAAACAGAAAACAGAAAATAAAATGGCCAGTGTATTAATCACAGGTGCTAATAAAGGAATTGGCTACAGCGTAGCTAAGAGTTTGGTCGAGACTGGCTACGATGTTTGGATTGGAGCTAGAAGTGTGGAACGAGGCCAAGAGGCAGTTAGCCAACTTAAGCAAGCTGTAAAAGGTGGATCAGTCAACTTCCTAGAAATAGATGTATCAAGTGATGAAAGCGTTATTAAAGCAGTCAAAGATCTTTCTGGTCAAATTGATCATCTAGATATTCTTGTTAATAATGCGGGAATAGTCAAAGTGCTTCCTAAGATTGAAGACTACAGTGTTTCTGAAGTTAAAACTGTATATGAGGTCAATGTGTTTGGTCCAATTCGCACTACCACTGGATTTTTGGAACTTTTAAAGAAGTCAAAATCGCCAAGAATTGTTAATGTATCTAGTGGTTTGGGCTGTTTTACATTAAACTCGGACCCCAATTGGGTCTACTACAATATTAACAATTTGGCCTATAATAGTTCTAAAACAGTTTTGAATTTTATGTCCCTGCAGTATTCTAAAGGTTTGCAAGAATATGGTATTGAAGTTGTTGCAGTTAACCCGGGACATACTGCCACCGATTTGAATGATTATAAAGGAGTCAAGCATGTTGATGAAGGAGCATGGCCAATTGTTCAAGTCATCAATTCTAACAAGCTTAAAAACGGCAAGTACTATGAAGAAGACGCAAATGTTGGTGCCTGGTGATTTTTTCTAAAACTTTTAATTATCAGTATAATATAATCCAGTTAACAAAAATTTATAAATTAATGTTAAAAGTGAAGTAAAGTTAGTAACTTTTATTGTGCAAGTGCAACACTTAGAAGTGCGTATGCGTATATGCAGCCCGATCAATTCGGCAGTTGTATAAGGTTAATTAAATGCAGGTATTGTAGTAGCCAGATAAAGCCCTGTTAACGCAACTTTTGCCCAAATTGTCAAAAAAGCTATTTCAAGTTAGTTTTTGAAGTAACGTCAAGTTTCATAAAAATAAAACAGCATTTTTTTTATTTATATATCTTATATCATTAGAATAGACAGTGTGTTTTTTTTCTTTAATGGATTGTGGATAATACTCATTGCAGCTGTCGACTGGAGGCTGACTTCACAGTACTATAGTATGGGTGTGCTGTGCCCGGCAACTAAACTTAACTTCAACCTAAATTGACTAAACTCAGAGTACACACAAGCCAAGTAAGTAATGCAGTAGTTAAAAAGATTTAAGACCGAATCTCGATTTATTTTCAGTTGGTTTTTTTTCTCATCGGAAGCCATTTCCTCCCACCAAAGCTTTTTGGCGTGGTCATCGACGCCTTTAATTTTGGACTGATCACGGGTAGGATTATCACAGCATGCCCACCGCTGCTGCCGCTCCTCCCTGATTACTGTGTAACAGTAATTACCAATTCTGTTTTACCATAGTAATTCATGATACCCAATATCCAAATAGCTATTCTATCCAATTTCTGTATTAAACAATAAAGTCTAAAATTTGGAATTAGTATATCTAATTCAAATAACTGTTTTATGACTTGGCGGTAGGTTTATGCTAGAACGGGAGTACAGTAGTGAGTAAATTGTGCTCTCTGTTTAGAAAATTAGACATTAACATGACTTGTTAACAGGTTACTGCAATAAGCATCGCAGGCCCATAACAGAGCAATATATATTAGTCCAGAATGAAATGATGTGATTTGCATAGCACTATATTGTTATCTAATGATTACCAATCTATAGACTTGCCTGTCGATAATGATTAGTGGGAAGTAAGCCCGCCAGTTGTATCAGTTGTCGGAGAAGTTTTGAAGGTAACATGTTATCTGGCAGACTGATTACCACTCCGCACCAGCCAGCAGTAAGTAATAAAGGATCAGTCACGCAGACCTTGAAATTTACTCATGTGGCTTGTAATCTCAAACGCAAGTGCCCCGTAATGGAAATATAATAATCTAAGCACTACACTTATGCTTAGTAGGGTTACCTGGGTTAATTAAATTGATTGAAGTGGAAAAAATCGCTGCTATTATCACAGTTAACAGTTGTAAATTTGACATGGACTGTACGAAAGTAAAAACCTTTGCCTTCTTGTTCAAGGGGTAACTGCTCTACAAAAACTATGGAATAGCAAGTGCTTAAATTGATATATTCAATTTAAATCAAAATGTTCTTTGGTTTAAAATCAAATATTGCACCTACTACCAAATAGATATTAAATTTAATGCATTTGGGAATATCCCGCTATTTTAACTATACTGGTTTAGCGCCTCTGTAATTAGTTCTATAACCTAACCAGGCTTTTGGCTTATGAAGGTCAGGCTCCAGGCCATTCTCCAATGACTTGACCCACTATCAGCAGAGTTCCAGGTAATCTCCAGACATGTACCCAACCAATCCTAAATAACCTTGTTTATTTAAGAATATAGACTGATCAAATACATATTTGGTATAATATATAGTTTAATTATCCAGCTGCCAACTGTCCCAACCGGTTGATTATAATTATTTTTTGGTTAGTTTTGCGGTCCCCGGTAACTAAATCAGCCAATTAATTGTTAACCACTGTTGGATATGGCGGTTACCGCTGGAGACTGTGTGTGCAACAGCCGATTAAAGATGTCTTAAACAAGACTATACTAACCCATATGGCTAAAAACTGTCCCACTCTATACATGTACCAACTACAACCAACCTTTTAGTTCCCCCCATCCATTTTCCAACATTTCTTTCATCCAATATCTTTTACTAAAGACCCCATTTCAATCCCAGTTCAACTAGACGGGATATTTGTCTTGTTGAATTCCCTTTATTATTATTTTTTATTTATTTATTCTGGCTTTACCATAAGATTATCTGCTTTTGTCTCTTGGTGCTGTTTAATTAGTGCCGATACCTAATAGTGGTGCTTTCTTAGCTGATCCCACTCAAGCACTAGATTTTTTTTGTTATTGATTGTGTAGTCTACAATTGTTAATTCGGCTTCAATACCTCCTTTATTTTACAATTTTATATCTGGTTCTACTGGGTTAATAATATTTTTGCTATCTTGCTAACAGTTTATTGGGTCGGTTTTTTTTTTTTTTTCTATTGTATCTACGCTGTGTGAGTTTGATATTTATTAATGTCAGTCAATCTTTCTCAGGCTACTTTGATTCCTACTAGGGAAAAAGAAGTTCCTAGTGCATTTACTATCAGGCTCACTCCTGATGCTTTGACTGCTATTGCAAAGGATCCTTCTTCTCTTAAATTGCATCTTTCTGGCGATGGTTTTGTAAGTATATTTGCCAACTTTTGCTTTTCTATTTATTGTTTGGTTCGTTTCGTCTGGGCTTGCGTGGGCTAGGCCTGAGGTTTGTTCGGCGAAGGTAAATTGCTGTTTGGGTGGTGGTGTGGGTAAGCGCTATTCGGACAAGGTTGAGCCTGCAAAATTCTCTGTGTGTGTAATAGAACTCGGACTTTGTCAACATTTGACGTACCGGATTTTCCAAATCTATTCTATCCTATTTTATTGTATTTTATTCTATTAATTACCTGGTTATATTATTATACCTTTTTATGAATGTTTATTCACTTATTATATATCCTGCGGGCTGTCAGATACCGAAATTGGGTCGCCGAAGACCAGTATTGTTTAGATATGCAATATTATACCCTTCGTTCCAAATATTTAGATTAATTCGATTAACAAAATTAATCTATATCCCTTTCAGATTAGAATGTTGTTGATCCTGTGCTGAGTTTGGCGTTTTAAGGCGGATGATTTTATTGCTTGGTACCCATTCAATAGTCCACTCATCCCAAGCCTTTTCTCACTGGCTCTCAATATATATCGATCGAGTCTGGTTCCGATAACATATTCAATACCAAGCTTGTTTTAAATATTAAAGGAAGTTTTAAAATTGATTTCATCTATTGATATCATATTATCTTGTAATATTTTTATCTATTTATTAGTTTCATCTTTGTGTTTGTTTCTCAGTTGTCTTCTATTATGTTTCACTTATATACAGGACTCACTTACCGACCACTTCCACACACACACACACTCTCTCTCTCTACGCCGCACCTTACCTTACCTATACTAGATGGAATCTATGCATCTCGATACTGTAGTTCAAAAATACTAACTAATATAGCAATTAAACATCGGAGAAACAAAACTTTCTGGAAAATCTATTAGTGAAGCTGCTCATGTTTCTTTATACAAGAAGGTACCTCGTTTATCTCCTTCTGGGAATAGCTCATTCAACTATCAACATATAGGCCAAGTTACCAATAAGCTTAACATTACAAAGCATGATGTGGCTGCTACTGCAAAATTAAAGAACGAGAATAGTGAATTGATGAAAGAGAAAGAATCTAACAAGGCAACTTTATTGTCAGTTGGAAATGACATCAAGCGTTCCAATTCTGCTTTAGCAGCTAGACCTTCTAGTCGTCTTGGAGCCCATACGCCATCCAGTACAAATGTAAGATCTCTTCCAAACTCCCCTGCATCCGCTACAACTTCTCCACCATTATCGGCATCCTCATCTAGCAATACTTCTACTAATGGCTCTAAACCAGCTGCTAAGAAGTCATTGGCTAGTATGACTACCTCTAAAAAGCCGCTTAATAAGCTTCCTCTTGAATCTGGTACTATGAAATTGTTGCATTTATTAGCATTAGGGTCAAAGACTCCTGAAACCATCTCGCATATCACTAAACGACCTGTTGAAGATATTCGACTATTCCTTCAAGAAAATGGTAAGCAAACTTCTGTGGATGAAGATTTGTGGACCTTGGCTGATAATCGTTATGAATTTCTTAGAATATGGGAATGGCGACTATATAATGAAACTCAACGAGATGATGTCATCAAGGATGCAAGAGCTGCTTATGGTAGACTAGGATATACTTCTGATCATTCTGCTTATAATAATTTGGTAGAATCAAAGAAAGAAAAGCCTAAAAGTCCTCTTGGAACTAGTGTTACAACTGCATCTTCTCCTGCTGATTCCAATTCTGCAACTTCTCCTGCTACTGTTGCTACTGTTGCTGCTGCTCCAATTGTTAAAAGAGCAAGTCCACCTGTTGATGGGCAGCCACAGAAGAAAGTTGGGGCTATTTTGAAAACTTCTTCTAAGATTACAAAGAAGGCATCTAGCTCAAAGTCGATTTCTTCGACTATTTCCCATTCTAATGGGATTAGTACTACAACTACTCAAAGAACATCCTCTAATTCACCATCTCCAACTAAATCATCAGTTTCAAAGAAGTACAAGTCTGCTGAGTTTGTAAAAGATTCTGATGATGAGCCTGATTATGCAATGAGTCCTGCTGCGACATCAAATACCCCTAGGATTTCTACTCCAGTCTCAGTTTCAACTCCTGGACCTGCTTCTTCCCCTAAATCTGCTAATTCATCTTCTGGCGCGAATCCCAAGCGGAAAGCCGCTGCCTCAGGATTATCTTCTCAAGCAGAATTATCGAAAGTACGCAAGGTCTCTAGGAATTCAACGCCTACTGGGGTCAATAACTCTAGTTCAACTGCTGTTAACTCTTCTTCACCGTTGAGAAGAACACTTCAAAGTACTAGTGGTGGTGCAAAGGTTAATGGAAGTCACCAAGACGATTTATTTGCATTGGCCCGGAAATTCAAGGATGCATATAATGAGTATTCCAAGTTGTATTTGGCTTTACAATCTCGACCAAGAAAACCTAAGTCAGAAATGCAAAAGTTATTGTCTATGCACAAAGAATTGGAATCTTGGAAGCAAAAACTATGGGCAAGCTCTCCTCAAGTTAAGCGAACATCCTCAACGTGATAGTTTTGCTAATTTTTTTTTTTTCGATTTTTGTTTTTTTTTTTTAATTAACTTTATTTCTATCTATAATTTATGTGATTATTGTTGGAAAGACGATTAAAATTGTTAAACAAAAAATAGAGACACTAAAAACAAAAAAAAAAAACAAAAAAACAAGGATTTTTTCCTTTAACGCATCATTTTCTCTGACATTCCTTCCTATATATATATATATATTTTTTTTTCATTGCATGTAATTGTCAAGTATTTATAATATTTATTTTCTTTTTTCTTTCTATTAAAATGAGCGTTTTGTATCAAGATAGTATCATAAAATCATTACTTGAAACTAGTGAATATGCTAAAGAGAGTAAACAAATTAAAACAAGATTAAAACAAACTAAATAGTAATAAAGCAAAACAAAAAAAAAAAAAAAAAAAAAAAACAAGGGGCAGGGGATTATTTAAAGTCGATGACCCGGAACTAACGCAAAAATAATAACGAAGATAGCAGCGACTAAAATAAGAACAAAGCTCACATAGATTGATCTCTTTACTAAAAGTCGGCGAACATATGGCTCTTTGATTCTTGCAATGCTTTTAGATGTTGCTTCACTGAATCCACATAGAGCCATAATTGGATCAAGATTATAAAGTGATGAGAATATTCCGTAAGATCCACATCCAAAAGGTAATATTAACCATAGACGAGTAGCTTTTGGTTGCCAATCCAGGAAAATCAAGATAAATGCAACCCAGAAACCAGCAAATAATGATATTAAACCAACTATTAATCTAATCAAAGATCCCATTGGTGTTAAGTTTCCTAAAGCTTTAGCAGCCAAGAAACTTGGAAATGCTTCTCTTTCCATAGCTTGGAAAGCATATTCTCTGGCCTCAAAAAATACTTCAGGATCATCTCGGCCTTCTACTTCTATTGCATGTTTGACAGCCTTCATAATCCTTGACGGCATAACAATCTCCCTCTCAGCACCTGGGATAAAATATGTTACTAATATACTATGAGAGGACTGACGAATATCTTGTCTAGTAACATAATTAGTGCCATCATTGATATCACCAGCTCTCCTAGGAAATAATCTTTCGATAGTAACTGATGCAGCAGAGGTTGCTGCTGCACTATTGGCAGAATCTCTATTAGGATTGGTGACATTTGCACTGAATCCTTCTTTAGGAATGCTTCTGTGGCTGTTGCGAAATCCTTTAGTTTCAGAAACAAGTGCACCTGAAGGTGATCTAGCAACAGCATTATATTTACCATCACTAGAAGCTCTAGCAAAACTAGGGGCTCCATTGGGGTTTACTACCGAATAGAAAGATGATCTAGCATCTTGAGACTTTGGATTAAACCCTGCAGTTGCCAATTGAGGATCACTAGTGAATCCAGATGATGGACCAGGAACAGCTGGTACAAACTTTTCATCATCATATACATCGTCATTGACATCTCGATTTATGCTACTGTTAGCAATTGAATTTCTAACCGACATATTAGCATTGACACGGGACACGAAATTTTCAGTTCTTGATGCTGAGTTATGCACACTGGCAATTCCCTGTTCTTTTGAATTCATAGCATCCAATAGGGCAGATAATCTATACAAGGTTCCATTATTTGCAGAGTCTTCACCCCTTAAGAATGCTGAAAGACGGTGTGAGTCGTTATCATCCAAAGCCCCGTCTTGAATTAATGTTTCTAAAAGTAGAGATGAAGCTCTACTGGAAGCGTCCATTTCTGAACTTGCCAATAAGCTCTGCCTTAAACCCCTAATATAATGTCGACAAAGAGTCAGATGTTTAATTACATCTAACCAGAAATCTAAATAGTCGACTCCTCTATATTGCTCTCGCATAAATACATAAAATGACCAAAGGTCAACAGGAGACTGAGTCCGCCTGTTTAACACTTCGAACAAGGTCGGTAATCTGTCTCTTGGGCGACCGTTGAAACTCATTTTGATTCTTTTTTCTGTATCTTAGTTACTTATAAGCTGACTGTATTAGCTTTTCTTTTCAAAATAATCACCTCTTAACTGTTTGTTGTTGACTAAGTCGGTGGACTCAGCAAAAACAATTCACACCCACTAAAAATCTACCAGTCCAAGTATCACCACCGTTTTCTTCAACTATCGATACCACACTTCTTCAAAATATGGATCAACTAACTAGTCGGATAGTGTATTCCAAAGTTGGTATCAGATACCGAATTTTTCAAATAAATATGGTCAAGCCTTCGTTCCTGCTGGCTGGTGTTATTTTTGTTGTTATTAGTGCAGATAGTGGAGGTAATATAAAAATAGGCCACACCCCTAGAAACCCTAAACTGCGCCAACCACTAGTAAGCTAAAAAAATAATTATTTTGGAACTAACCACCTCCCAATAATATATATATGAAATGGCAGGCTGATTATAATCCTAGCAATTTGGACTTATATTTGGCCCATTTATTATTTAAAGGGTATTCTGACCCTCCTGAATCTATTTATACTAAATTCTTAACCTCAATAACTTTTCTAGTCGTCTCCTGAATTTCCCTCTCCCAACCTATAGTTGCATAAGGGTTAACGCTTTAGCACTCAGAGTAGTGCGTCGAACAAGCACTAATCTGCAGTATAAGTGGGTCAGTTAGAAATTTTCGTACCACTTTGAATGTTTCATTGTTTGAGGAGTCAGATACCATTTTAACAGTGAGGTAGATCAGATTTTTATGAATCTGCCCTTTTTATTTTGGAGATATTTGTAATGGCCATGAAACTTTTATACGTATTAAGATTTATGCTTCAGATTATTTTCTTACCAGTTACCAGGTTTTCTGACTTTAAGCTGGGCCCGTTTTAAGGTTTACAGTTAACGTTACACCTAGTACGCCGCCTATAATAGCAGCCAGCTCCTTATTTTTTTGGCCGTATAATACCTTGGCCTGCACCGACTGCCCAGTATGCGTGTGACAATTTTGCTTGGTTCTTTTTTTTTTTAATCTTTTTTTGCATTGAATATTTTTTTCGTCGATTCTTCATTAACCATAGATTTAGTTTTTACTACTCACATTATTCTACTATTTGATATGTAAAGTCCCTTTCTAGTATTAGCATATTCTCAGCTCTGAAGCTTAGTTTAATTTAGCTTCTGTCAACGACACGGCAATATTCTGTGTTTAGGGTACTATATTTATAGATTCCCTTATTTGGTAGTATGCCATTAACACCTAAGTCCCCATGCAACTCATCTGTCCGTTTGCAGCGGATAATGATTTGTCAAGTTTGATGAATGTTTTTTGGAGCTGTATATTCTTGTTTCCTTGTCTTTGTTTATCTCTTATTCATATTATTCTATTTGCTTGTAAAATCAAATATTGTATGTTAATGTAAATGCAATTTTCTCTGTATTTGAAGATGTTAGGTTTAGGTCTGGTTACCCCTGAACTGTAAATACATATTTAAGCATAGAATGTGTGTCAAGAGCGAGGCTTTCTCTTTGACGAGTGAGTCTTCGTAGATCCCCCTGGATACCACAGATCAGTGGGAAGTCGTTGATTTAACTGCACATGTAATTTAGTGATCTTATTATTTTATAGGACCTATATCAATAATATAAAAATTTGATAAAACAATCGATAAATTCGAACAAAGCAGCTATCTCGGAGATATATATAGAATGTTGAATCGTGCATTATCTAACAATCGAAACATTTGTACACATTTATCAAAGTAGAGCTCCATATGAGAGGCGCGGACAAATAAGGTAGATACTGTCACAATACTTGCAATACAGATAGACGTACTATAAGATGTTAATGTACCTTGTAAGTGAACAGGAATATTGAGTAAATTAAATTAATATAATTACGCAATAAATGTTGGACCTCGAAGTAAATAAATGTTAGAGTGAAGGACCCGGATCAGAAGGACCGGGAACTTGGCTGTTTATAGTGATTGATAGATGAACAGTAAGCTAGATTGAAAGCAAGCAAATGAAGTTACCTGACTGGCACATTAAGCCGACGTTCCAGTGATAAACTGGATTGGTTATTTTATTCGTAACACGTGCTATAGTTACTGGGCAATAAGTTTCTGCGCAATCTATAGAAAATCCCAATTAATTAAGTGTATAATATAGATATAACTTAAACTATTAGAAGTATAAATGACTGGCAGGTTATAATAATATATCAATTATCATGACTTAATCAAACTCATGTTAACTTACAGTAAATTAAGCTAAGGCTACTTAACAGTTCATATCAGCGGTAAGTTATCATGATAGGTTTTGAGGCTGCTACTTGCTGTAGTGAGACCCTGCAGGCTCTGGAATGGACATGGATGGTGTTGCGTCGCTTCAACCAACGTTGATGATCGTGCTTTATTATACCAAGAAGCTGCAGAAACACCTGTGACCTGACATATAAACAGTGAAATTTAATTAATCAGGCCCCAAAAGGTGCACTAAAGCCAGAGTTACTGTACTATATGTCAAAACCGAGCCAAGCTAAGATTGTATATTACAAGCGGACTCATAACATAATATTCCTCTGGATTAAGATAGATACGAGTTAACATCGAATCGAGTTCGTAACACGACGGCAATTGAAGTAACAGTTACCAATCAGGTATACCAAATAAGCGCAGTTAATTATAAGAAGATAAGTTAACGAAATAATACAGATCATAAAAGGCTAGTACAAAAGGATCGTTTGACAGGCGCCATCCCCTCTTCTAGACAAAGAATTCAGACGATCTCCTAAAACAAAACTGTGACCATATGGATCTGGAGAAGCATTAGTTAATCAGTTATCTAGTATAATTTGTATAAACTATAAATCAGTGAACCCTACTACATACGATTATCATTTAATCGCCGATACTGTAATTAAGTTATCTATTCAACACAGTTCTACGTAGACGGGCCATCGAAATCCATAGGATCCTCGATCAGATCAATCTGCAGGAACGAAGAATGTAACTGCTGCTATTGAATATACTCTCTGCTAATCAGGGTCAGATAAGTTAGTTAGTCAAATCGGCCGTAAGCCACACAGTCATTGGGATACGCCGATATAACAGTGTGTTCCAGCACAGTTGTAACTGTAAGGTTGTTAACCGATAAGTTCAAATTACATAGGAATTGGACAAAAGTGGTGTGTATGATTAAGCATGAACAAGGGTTCTCAAGTTTGGTCTAAAGTCTCAATTGAGAACCAAGCATATCTGCAAACAGTGCACGCGAAACAACTAAAGTAACGTAGTTAACTTAAGATTACAGAAACTCTACATTTAGTTAGAGGCGATTTACTTTTGAACAGGGTTAACTGTAGAGTAACTTACAGAAGTGGTTGTTCACCGTGGGACAGATTGTGCTCTCAGTTATCACGACGGGGTCAAACGGTAACAAGTCGCGACGCGAATGTGCCTAAACACTTGCAGTGTGGTGCACAATTTAAACAGAGCAAAATGTATTATTATATTATGCGGACTAATATAAACAGTTTATATCACTATACGCGACTCAGCCTTACTATTTATCTCCGATGACAATCATCATGTTCTTTAATGTTATGATTCAAGTTAGTAATAATCTATTTGATTATAAACTTGATATATAAGTATATGTGATTATTATTTTATAATAATATTTAGCTCGGCACTTGAACTTGTCAATTGTAAAAAGATAATCACCACTAATACTATTAAATTTACCGCACATGGGCCCGAATTATTATATTCAATGTTAATCACAATATAATTGGTTTTTCGTAAAAAGCCCTCTTTTTCGTCAAGAAATTCGAGAGAAAATCAATAACCTTAAACAGTTAGCGGGCGACTGGTTGAGCTCCAGTAACAGGATGGAATCACTTTTAAGTTAACTGGTTAGCTTTTGTTAACTTTATTAACGGTTTTTAGTTAGTTGCGTCGTGCACATTCCACCCAACACCTCCTGCGGTGACTTACGCACTTAGATGGTACTGTACAGAGCAGTACTGTTACAGTACAGAGCAAAGTACTGTCTATGAACAGTTAGGGGACTTAAAGTTTTTTTTTTTTTTTATTTATTTATCATTTATTTTACAAAGAGGAGAACTTAATGAAAATGAGGTAAACCACTTTAATAATCAGTAGTATTTCTGCAGTTTACTAATTAAAGAACAATCAAATTTATATATAATATGAAGCAATACTAAGAATCTTAAAGATCATTGATCGTTGCTACCATATCGTGGCCAAGCAATATTAGTTGGTAGTCCTTCGTATTGACGGTATTACCTCAATACTTGATTTAGTTAGCTCGTCATACATGTAATATACGTATATCACCCTACCTACGCCTTGGTGAGTGCTGCCTAACTACACGCTGTGGCAGTGGAGCCAGCGCCAAAGTCGGTACGCGAACGCGAAATCTCCACCATTATAAGGCGCGTTAACGGTGAGGGACCCCCCCTGGAATATCCAAAAAGCAAACCTCGTAATAGCAAACCCGTCAAGCCGGAAGTTGTCCCACAACCGATGTTCTTATATATTATAACAGCCAGGCTCTTTAAAAGTTTCTTTCTCTTTAGTTGTGCCTAATTATTAAAACTATAATATTTTTGGAGTGTACCTTCATTTGAGCTGGTTTTTTCGTTTTTAATTTATATAATTAAAATCCCAGTATCTCATTAAAACATTAAAACTTCCCCCCAAAAAAAAACAAAGAAGAGACTTGAAACTTTTGCACTCATTTCACTCTTTTTTTTATACATAGTATCCACTCTTTAAAAATTCACGATACCCACCCAACCTTTTACATTCTTTAATTTTTTATTTATTAAACGCGCAAATGTAAGTATTATGAGATACTACTTGATTTGTTACAATAACTAACAACTAGTTGCGAATATGTCTATGACTGAACCTATAACACCGTTACATTCAAAACCAACGATTTTATCACACGAGCTAAGTCATCCTCACATTCAGCAACGTCATATATCGGGTGTCCAAATCATGAATACTCATAACTACCAACGGTCTTCGCCAAGACATGAAGGTATGGATTTCAAACATATTAAATTAGAACATCCTAGTATGGCTCCTACTAGTGCATCGGCTTTGTTGCCCTCAGCTTTTGAACTCACTCCTCCTGATAGTGACAGAAAAGTATTGGGTTCAGATTTTAGAACTCATCAACAAGGACCTCCTCCTGCATATGGCCAATTCTCTATCCACCCTCAAGTGGTTAATTCTGAGAATGTCCCAATCATGTCTGTTCAAGAACAGACTCCTTTAAATACTCAATACATCCGAAGAGAGCCTTTGAGTACCATTTCTGCCCCTAATAGACTTCCACCTTCCCAACCAAATTTCGTTACTCCACAACGTCCACACCCTTACCATAATGAAGAATATGGTTCTCATATTCACAGTGCCCCTATAACAGATATTGCTGCTTATAACGGCTATCTTTCTCGTCAAAAGAAAGATGGTGGTGATGATTCCAACAGTACTGTATGGAGCCAGGATGTTGAAGAAGCATTCATGGAGGCTTTGCGAAGAATTCCTAAGGTTGGAAGAAGAAAGATCACTGTTAAGGGACGTCCTTGTGGAAGAAATGAACTTATTGCTGATTATATCAAACAAAAGACTGGAAAGGATAGATCTAGAAAGCAAGTATCTAGTCATATTCAAGTCCTGAAGCATTTGCTTAGAGAAGACCCAGAGTTTATGTCTCTCGTAGCAGATAGTCCTTCTAAAGATGGTTCTTCTTCTGGTAGTCAATTGGTTCCAGTTGTGTCTCCAATCTTTTCTAAGAACTCTGCTGGTTCTAAAGAGCAAGAAGGAGTTACTGGACCTAGAGCAGATATCTTTATGGCATCCCCTAATAGACCCCCTCCTCCAAAGTTTTACTACCCATCTCCTTACAGAGGAGGTAATGGCAATACTCCTGTTCGATCTGCATCTACTTTACCAGTTACTAACAATGCCAACTCTAGTGTTGCTACTTCTAATCCATTCCCTGATGGTGTATCTCCTTTGAACTTTTGTATGTGGAAGCAAGCTGAACATCAATTACAAAGAGTTTATACCCAGTTAATTCGTCCTCAATTTGAAACCCCCATGCGACCCAAATCTTTTGAGAATGTTTCTGGTCGTTTCCCAGCTATGGCTACTTTACTCAACAATAATGAAATTGATTCATCTGTCCCATTTATCCACGGAAAAGTCATGTTGAATGTGTCAGAAGATTCTACTGGTATTGAACCTGGCCAATTTAAGGCTGATGTTCAATTCATTGTGCATATGCCTGGATCTCATTCCCCATCATCATCATTATCTCATAATACTACTAGCAGTTCGTCTAGTTCTTCAAGCTCGTCTAAATCTCCGGATTATTTGTCGCCCCCCACTTCTTCTCCTTCTCAAGATGTTGGATCTAGTAGAAAAGCTAGACAATATTCTTGGGAATGTGTTACTAGCATTGCTTCTATGGGGCGAGATCTTCTTGATGTTAAAGATAATGTTCCTTTCCAAACTAACTTGGCTCAAAGAACCGATAGATTATTTATTCCTTTTACTCCTGATTTCTGGTCTCCATTCATTAATGGATTTAATGATAGTGGCAAATCTGATGTTAAGAGAAACCCTCAAGCTGCAGTAGCTGCAATCACTGTTACTCAAAAGCTCTACTGTGTAAGGGAAAGTGGTACAGAACTTAAGGCAGTTATTCTATATGAATTCGAAAAGGCTGCAGATAACTTTTCAGCTAGAACTGTATTCCGAAGATTAACTCTTAACTCTAGTAGTGGACCTCAACTTAGACCAGCTGTTGTGTTTGAGTCTCCTTTGGCTCATCGAGGCCAAACTTCCAACTCATCCAGTTATTTGTCGCGTCACCAACTTGATCAACAGCAATCATCACATCAAGGCCTTTCTTACCAGCAAGCATTCGAAGCTGGATTGAATAGTCCACGTCTTTATTATGATGATGACTCTTCTGTTTCAGCATCTGTTCAACAACCATATTATCCTCAAGCAAATCCAGTTGCCATGTCTAGGTCTTTCTCAGTAGCGGCTATTCACCCTCAAGCCTCTTCTGTTGGTAACGCTACTTTAGTTAACGGGCTCGTTTCTGGAAACGACTCTAGTTTATTAGATAGCAGTGAATATTATGATGGAGCTGGCTACCCAGTAGTGGATGGTGAAACAATGGTGCGATCCATGACTGCTTTTGTTGAGTCTACTTCTAACAGCTGGAATGACAATGAAGTTAACTTTATTCATAATGCCGAGTGGTACCCACCAAACAATGCTAGTGTATCAGTTCATGGATTAGAAGGGCTTTCTTCTCCATTAAGAGGTGTTTCGAATGGTGGATTATTAGGAAGTCCTTCGGTTATGATGAACAGAAGCCATACCGAGAACTTGAGATAATGATGAAATTGATGATGATAATGAGCTTTACAGCTATGCATTTGTGAGGTCTTTCTTTTAATGATTTGTTTATATTATATTTAATGCTATGTATTTTTATTATTAGGTTTTTATTTCGTTTCTAAATTATACTGATTTCTTTTATAAATAACATGCAAAATAATAAGTTAAACTAACATTTGGCGGACATTGATATTGACCCGTTTTCCGGATATCCAATTTCCATACAAACTGTCAGATGATAAATATTGAGGGCAAGTGTCTTTAAACACTCGTCCAACACCATGGAATGCGTGTCTAGAAGGACCTCCCATTATTACCACAGATCCACTATTCAAAAGTATAGACAAAGGGGTTTTCGTACGGGATTCACCAGCATAGAAAATACATTCACAACCTAAAGAAACTGATACCAGATCTGCATCAGAAATCTCTGCAACATCCTGATGAGGAGAAAGGGTATCACCAGGGGAGTAAAAGTTGACAATAGCTGCTTCAGATTTGATATCAAACATTGACGCTAAAAGAGAAGCTAGCTTTGGAGGGAATTCAGGAAATGCTTCATGGCCTCTTTCAAAAGAAGGATATACTTTTGATGTCCAGTCATATTGACCTCCTAAGGTTACCCATCTAAGCTGTTTATTTCTTACTGCTTCCAGTGTTAGAGAAGGCTTACCAGGAATTTTATGGGGTATTTCTATATTATCTTTGCTGAAAATATGCAAAGGTCTAGGGATATTATAGTGAAGATCTAGATTAGATAAATGCTGTTTAGGAGGAATGTAGTCTTCTATAACATCATGGATCAATTCATTTTGTACATCTTCGTTGAACAGACCAGTGATAATACGCAATCCTGGCAATTCCTTAATAGAGTAGCAATGATAGGTCGAATCAGTACTTTTTAGATCTTTTGGACTGTCCCACCCAAGGAAGGTTTCACTAGCAGCAATGAATTCTATAGGTATAGGCTTTGCATCTTCAGCTATGGTGTACGGTCCTGAGTATTGGTGGAGATTGCCCGGATCAAATATATCGGGGTCCGATGAAACATCTTCACGAGCGAGATGACGGTGCTTTTTGTAGACAGGTTTAAACCGATCAATTGACTCAGGATCTATTTGAGGTGTAGTATCGGAGTCTTTATCTATAATCATTGTGAAATAGCTAGATTCGAGTTAATTCAATATTCCATACTTTCGACTGGTACCTACGAAAATTCGGATATAGTTTCAAAACAGCCCGCCTATAAATACACTTTCTTATTTTATGAAATATGAAAACAGTTTTTAGATATACTTGTATTGGTATATAATATCTGCTAGTATATCTTTTTCAAAACCTTTTGCCTGGAATTTTAAAAGTTTTTTAAATCATTCCACAGTAAATTTCATTCTTACTTAGGGTTTATCAGATTACCCTTACCTCTATTTCATTACAGTGTATATAACAGCAAAAGACATTCAGCACTCTATGTGGACAATCATTTCAAGATAGTATATACAATTGAAAACAAAGCAACAGGAAAACAGTGTCGTGTTTTATAAAATCGTCTAATTATAGAAATTTAGAAATTGACTCAGTTGTTTTAAAACTAGCGGGATTGTCATGATCTCATTGGTGGTGAGCCAAATAGCCACTTGCTGACTCAGGCTGAACTGGAACGGTGAGATCTAAAGGGGAAAAGTTGCAAAACCAAATTATAAAAGCAGGGTTGTAATAAGCTATCTAGCTAGAATCATTATACCTGACTGGTGGAAGTGTCGGCACTCCTCAATGCATAGCACTAGCCACTTGGAAGCCCTAACTTAACGTTAACTTAACTTAACATTACCGTACCGGTTAAAGAGCGCTTAGGTGGTTATCGTCCAGTTAGAACAGTGGTCTAAACATTGGCGTCTAAGAGATTTGGCAAACGGCACCAGCAAGTATCTTGTAACTATTACAGTAGTTACTTAATTTGATATGGCAGAGGTATTTATGCGGATGACATTTGTTTTTGCATGGCCAATGACCTGGACCCTGACTTAGAAGACAAAAAAATAGCTCACAACTATGATGAAAAATGGAACAACCGAAATATTGCGATGTCGGCGATACTAATGATCCGGGTTTGGCCGTAATATAAAATACTAAAATTATTAACAAAAGAGTGGGGTACTATTGAAATTTCAAGACTCTGCCATTGTTTATGTTGAGAGGCGATGTTGTGGATTACGAGTAAAACTGTATTGGGTTGTTCGGGTCATGTCATTGTGGGCCTGTTAAATCTAACTTTAAACTTTAGTGCAGAGGTCTAACAAAAAAAAAACATATAACGTTAAGTCCAGTTAGTGTCGACTGTGCTCCATGTGGGTACATTACAGGTCAGATAGGTGATGCCGTTCAGAAGCTTTGGGAAGAAAAACCTAGCCTAGCCGATGCCTTGAAAAACAGCAACCCATACGGAGAGAGTACAGTAGCATGGTTTGCCTTGTCAACATCCAAAGGTCGATTTGCAATAAAGCTAATAAATAATTACCAAGCTGCTAATGAAATTCAATAAAGATTGATCATTGTAGGACCCACATAGCAACCTAAAGGAATTCTTGTGACGAGTGTTGACTAATGGACCTGCGTGCGATGTAGATCATGACCATCAGGTACCACTTGGTCCAAGTTAAGAAGCCTTGAAGAATATCAACCCTCGTAAAAACAAGCCATTCATTCCGGATTGTATTAACTTAGTGTTAACTACTAAACATAAGTTAACGTTAACTTACTTGTTCTGGTACAGTGATCGTATTAAAAATACACGGCATCATCAAAGATTCTTCTGTAGGAACTCCGACTCCTAATCAACTATACATGTGTATACAAGCGGAGTTATCTCACGTTTTCTGGCCCTATCCATTGTCAGAGTAGTAGACTAAAGCTCGATGTACTGACAAGGCACCAACTTTGTCAAGCCAAACTAGATGATCTTTATGCTATCCAAACAATGATCGGAAATAAAATGTGTGCGCTAAAGGTTTCGTCATTCAACAAAAAAAAACCTTGTAAAAACAAAATAAAAATAAAAAAGACTATAGAACCGCCTAGCCCTCGACTACCAAGTCAACGTGGAGTCTCAGGATATTTATTGTTGGCTCAAGAGCAATTCTAAAAGGTTTGTAATTACAAGGTTTGGCACGGCACTGGAGTGTTAGGCACCACCAGTCTGGCCCATAAGTCATTCCAAGGCTCCTATTTCACGTTAATCTGCAATGCATGATGGGCATGTCATAACCTCAACTAGCTTATACGGCGTAAGGCTCTAAGGTTTGGAGAGCCTAAAGGGACTCCTATAGAGCCGTAGCGCCACTTGCGTTTCTTTTTGGCCGGTCTTTACTACCAATACGGATGGACTAACCGGCACAATAATCGTAGTTTTTTTTTTTTTTTTTTTTTTATTGGGGGAACAGCCTTTAATTCCTAGGCTCATGTGAAACGGTTTCGATATATATATAAAAGTCGACCCGGTCCTTTTAAAAGATTTAGAAAAAGGATTCATTATTTCACACGCAAATTTGCACATAATTTAGTGCCTTATATTATTATTTTTTATACCGGTTGTTACAACTATAGAGGATCGGATCTCGTTGGGTTTTCCTGGTAATATAGTAAATATTACTTAAAAAGTTCCTGTGAGCCATATTTAGTAAGTACGACTAATACTGGAGTCACCACCACTACCAACCAGCACCAGCAGCACCACCACTACCACCACTCACAAGTAACCGCACAAAGCGTTTACAAGCACTAGACTTTTTTCTCATACACTTGACGGGATTTATTGGAAGCGTCGTGGATGGTTTACGTTTAAGATCGACGCATTTTTGTTATATACATATTACCACGAGGCTGTAATAGTTTTTTTTTATTCTTCCTGATGATTACTTTACATCATAACCATCATCATTCCAATCAAAATATAAGCGGAGCAAATTCGCAACCACAAAATCCATACAACCATCAACGTGAGTTGTATCCTCAGACCACAAAACGGTTGGACAACAATAACCGACATAACTGGATGGATCAAATCGACTATGACGACGACTCTGGGTCGCCCGGACTTGAACCAAGTTCGACTTCATCTGCGTGTTCTTCCGGAAATGTTTCACCAGTGTTAGATTCTACTGGTGATAATGTTAATGATACTGTTCCAGAGTTAGTTTTAGACGAAGAATCTATTGCATTGAATAGTCGACATCAACCGGAGAGCCATAGACCTTTTTTACAATCACAACCAGAACAACAAGAACAACCCGAACAACAACAGGAGTTGAGTCGATGTAGTCTATTTCCTCCTCGTAATATCAATAACTTGACTACAAGTCGACAAGCAGGTAGTCCGCCTACTAGAAATAATGATGATTTTGATCAGTTTAGTGAATTGGTAGTAACGGTTTGTGGTGAAGAACACACTTTTCTACAACAAAGTACTTCACAAGCAGATGATCCTATTTTAGGCTATGGACGCAGAAGACGACTGATTCGACCTAATTTGCCTTTTGATCATCAAAAGCATAATGTTGATTATTCTAATTCGAGTAGTCCCAACTCTTCTAACACTTCAGCAAATACCAGTCCTAATATGGATTTCAGTTCACGAGACTTGCCATTTTTAACTACCTCTTCATCTCACCCCTTAATTACCAACGGTTCTTCAAATTCTTCAAATAATGGTGCTGGTCCAGTGACTAATGAGAATAGTCCTCCTCCATTATTCCCATCATTATTCCCTCCTGTTATGAGTTATCAGTTTCAAGAGAATGCTATTCCCCTTGTTCCTGATTTTTCTCAACCGCATTGCTCATCTAGTGATGAAAATAGCACATGATTATTTTAGGTTGGGCTCACTAAATCTTTGACTACAATTAACTTTTCAAGCATATATATATTTATTACGACGTTATGACTGTATTGCTATTAATAATTACACTTTAGTATTTTAATGATATTAATAGATATTTATTGATGATATCTTCCTTAAAACATTAACTGATTCTAGATTTGCCGGCAATTTACTATACTGTACTAACGCAGGAACAGCCGTATGCCTTAATTAAATTTAAATTATAATTTTATTACCATTGTATTTCCGTAATATGGCATACCTTTTAGATTATTGGCCGATATCGGGTTGATGTAGCTGCCCACTGTGGTGGCTACCACCGCTGAGTGCCACACCAACAGCATCAATCTTTACATATAACTTGGTGTAACAGTTACTGTTAAGTAAGTTAATTGAAATAACCATCGCCTGCATTTCCATGTGTGTCCCAGTTAGGATCTTTATCGGCCACAGATAAAGCAGTGAGTTAGTGAGACTTTAACCTATAGCAGCATATGCCTAATAACATGAAATTAATATAGCACTCCTCACACAAAAGAACTCCTTTTGCTTTCTTGTTGCATTGCGTGAAATCACTGGATCTCCGTATCTCTGATTAAAGGTTTGCCATATCTTGTGACTGTGAGACATTTGATTGCCGGTATCTGAAACGGCCTCCGGTTCATCTTAAGCAATATAGCCACTACATAGGGACTCTTGAAACATGTATTGTGAATCTTGAGGTCTGCTGTTCAGTAGCGAGAGTTCTGTTCGGGATGTTTATAGTTTATGCCAGCGTAAGCCAAGAATCTGATCGATTTTAGATCGTTTACTAGTTAGATGGTAAGAGAGCGAGTCTTAATAGCAATAGTTGTGGGTTGCTTTCTTTGTTGCTTTTGCATGGATATCTGAAAAAAATCACTCAGAATCAATAGGGTTTCGGATTCTGATGATATTGTTTTACCACTGTCTCTCATACGGTCTCTGTGAGATGTCTCTTTCGGTAGCATTTGGGGACTGGCCTTCCAGACCTAGGTGGACAATTAGAGCCTTCAAATAACGACAATACCATCATCCTGAATGAACTCATATTTTAATATACGAATTAGTTACTACAGCCGATAACATAACTAGATAGTATGGGTCTAACCAGGATCGAGCCATCTGGTAATCCTTAGAAAAGAAATTGTAAGCGTTATATATGGATGAGACAAATGAATTGGGTCTATAAGGTAGCCATCATACATTTCTTTTATAAAAACAAGTTGAACACAGAACACCAGAACAGATACTATGATAGAGCATTTCAGCCAATATAATAAAGTGATTTTATCTGGAGATAGTGAAGCTCATAGAATGTGCATTACTAATGTATACATCGTATAGTCCAACTTAACTGTTTAGAATATTCAATGGAAACGAGAACCAATTTGTTAATACCAAACTATAATATATCAGGGCTTAGCAAAGTTGGACATAATCCTTCTACAAAAACAAACTTTTAGAGAGAAATATCAACAAAAATCAATGCAATATTTACAATATCTTTAAATACAGTAGTCATTATCTGCGTATGCCAATTCCTATTATAAGGACTTAGTTCTTAATTGCAACCCATGCCACTTCTTAATCTCATCAGAGAGAACCTCATTAACCAATCTATGTTGCTTGATCATACTAAGCCCTCTAAATTTTTCAGAGACAATATTAATGGCAAACATAGACCCACACCCTCCTGACACATCTTGTACTTGCAATTCCGAAGGTTCAAGATGTTGATCTAATCTTTCAAAAATTTCTCTTTCATATCCATCCAAGCCAGGTGGAGTCTTCAAGGCAAAAGATCTAGATAGATTAATAATAACCTGTCTGCTGGAAGGTTGAGATGCTAGTAATCTTGATCTATTAGCTGAGAACATCTTTATTTCTTTTGGATTACTTTATTACTAAACTCTTCAATCATTGGTAAGATATCCATCCTTAACCTCCTTAACCACCATGGAGGTAAGGGCTCACGAAGATTTTCGAATCTCTAACTACCAACGTTGTCTGCTTAGAAATTCAATATAAATAATAAGGGCCCATTTTTACGTAAGAATACTGTAGAAATTTACTTAGACTTTCAGATTACATTGATAAAATGAATAATGATAAAATAGAATCTTTTCAGGCTTATTTAGAGTGAGCTTTTACACCCAATTAATACACACCTTCAAACTAGAAAAGTCATATACAACAAAAATAAAAAAAATCAAACATTAGCATCATTACCAACATCTGGTTGTTTTTATACTACTTTAATTTCTGGTCAATATTTTTTTTTGAAATAATTTTGCAAAACAATTTATTTTTTTTTTTGAGAATGATCGAGTGCTAAATTTACTCCTCCTTGAGAAGAGCCTCTCTCTTCTCGGAAACTCTTTGTTGTCTTCTCTCTCTAGCAGCACGGTTTCTGAGACGTCTGGCCTCAGCTTCGTCCTTAAGAGCACGCTCACGAGCAGCTTGAGCCTTAGCCTTGATGACGTGCTCAATAACTTGTCTCTTGTGCTTGAAGGTGTTACCCTTGGCAAGCTTGTAAAGCTCGTGGTAAAGGTGCTTGTCAATCTTACCAGAGTCTCTGTACTTAACGAGAAGTCTTCTGAGAACTCTGAGTCTTCTCATCCAGAGAACTTGAGAGGGCATTCTAGCATCAGCAGTACCCTTTCTCTTACCGAAACCGGTGTGTCTACCAGCCTTCTTGGCCTCGTGGAGAGCTCTAGTTCTAGATCTAGAGTGACCAGTAGCGGGCTTGTGGATGATAAGACCGTTAGAGATCAACTTTCTAACAGCTTGTCTGGAGTTAGCAGTTCCGATCTCAGTGATCTCATTAGGATCGAGCCAGATCTTTCTCTTTCCAACGCCGAGGACACTGGAGGCGAGTCTCTTTTGGAGTCTGAGGTTGGCCCTACATTGTTAGTTTTTGCCTTTTATCAATTACGATCCATATTCAAAGCACTTCAATATCGAACAATATAAAAACAATCATCAAAAAATAATAATATAATAGATTATCGACACAAAATCCCTTTGAATTCGTTATATCAAACTCGAATTACTATCACTTACATTGTTGATTATCTGCCGTAAAATGTCGTGAACAGAGAGTGTTATTAATTCAACAAGCAAAATCCACTTGAGTTGTGAAAGGGTCTGTGTTTGGGTATCAAATGTTCAGGTGTGTAAACTTCATCCTCGTTATCTATGACTTATTATGACTCAGATCACGTGGTTTCGAAGATTTGTGACTTCGTTTTACCTAATTGGGACTTTAGTCGATTATACTTTCTTTCCAACTATATTGTTAAAACGAGGATCTGGAGAAGCAACAAGGTGCGGCTTTTAGAAACCGATTAACTATACATCTGCACGGCTGAAATTATTTTACATAATTTTTTTTTTTTTTATTTTTCTTTGAAATCATTAAAAAATATCAATAAACAATGGCTAAATCATTAAGAGCTAAGACAAAGGTTAGAATGAGAGGTATCAAGAGACAGGAAGTCTTTGCTCCTGTCTATGATGCTAGAACTCTCAGATTATCTCAAAAGCTTACTGGAAAAGCTAAGAAGGAGAGTCAGGCTGAGGAAACCACCGAAGAAGCTGAAGACAAGATGGAGGATGTTGAAGCTGAACAACAAACTGAAGAATCAAAGGAAGAGGATTTGGAAAGGAAGGTATCTACCAGTGGATGGAGAGGTAGCCGAAATGATCCATACAAGCGAAAGAAAGCCCAAAAAGCTTCCAACAAGAGAAAAGGATCTCTTGTATTTGCCAAGAAGGGTGGAAAGAAATCTAAGAAATAATTTATTCTTATTTGATGTCTATCATCGTGATTGTTTATTATTATTATATTATGTTCTTGTTTTTTTTTGTCTTATTTAATTCAATGCATTTTTATGAAACGTCTAAATGATTTAACTACCCCCTTGACAATAATAAATAATTAATAAAGCACTCTATGGCTTTATCTATATTGCTAAAATTACAAAAATAACTGCTATAAGACAATAAAGGCCTATTCTAGCATCCTTTAATGGAGGAGCTGCAGCATAGACACCATATGTCCCTGGAGCATAAGTTGTTGCAACTGTTTCCGTTTCAGTTAGAGAAACTGTTGGTGCAGGAGGAGTTGCAGCAAAAATAGTAGATAACTCAAGCTCATCAGAGTTTGTACCAGTTCCCCAATTTATAGCTAACACAGGAAGCCTGTTACCAAGATCTGTGAAACTAGGTTGGGGTGAGGATATAGCAGCAGTTATAGGGTTGTTAAAAGTAATTACAGTAGCTTGAGGGAGATCCGTAATATTCTTGGAAATTAATATAATATTGTGCGTGATGGTAGCAGTTTGAGAAGAAGTGATGACCTCTCTAACCATAATCTTCTTTGCAGGTTCTATCGTTTTATATGAGGCAATAGTAGATGCTTCCACTTGTTTATTAATATGACCACCAGTAATTACAGGTTCTTCTGCTGCAGTAGTGGAAGTTGAAGTTGAGCTGGAGCTAGAACTTGACAGGGAGGAAGATATCTCGGTCGTGTTAAGCGACAAGGCAGTCGTATCGGTTGCTTTCTCGACCGGCTCAGCAATAGCTACCAAAAAGTCGTCAAAATCAAAGACAACATACATTGATGATAACACACTAGAGCCAAGACTATAGAAACCTGATTGCTCTGAACTTGCAAATGCTAATGCGCATAGCGGATCACCCTCATAATGAATGGGCTCTCCCGTAGCCCCATCGTAAAGAGGAATCAATGCTTTGCTGACAGGCACCTCAACAGTTGCACCATAAAACTCAAAATTAATAAAGCCTTGAATGGCCTGATAAGAGCAGGTTTGTACCCATACCTGGAAGTCTTTTAAATAAGCAGCATTCATCTGGGTTGCAATATTGACAATAATTTCATATGGTAAATATGATAAAACATTGCTTGAGTCCAATATCACAGGAATATTAATAGCTGTGTTTGTGATCTTGGCCTTTAAATCTTGGTTTGACACATAAATACCAGTCAAGGGAATAACAGGATATTGGTACTGTCTGACATTTTCATCATTAATAGGGATCATGGGCAACACATATAGGGGTCCAGTAAATAATGTGGTATCAACAGCACCAAACAGTAGAGAGCCACTATCACCACCTGAAGGTAAACTTAAAGAATATACTGAGGATAAAATATAGTCTTCATTTATAAGCTTGTTAAGTAATGGATTTGAAGAGACAGATTTAGTATTGTTAAAAGTAAGACCAAGTCCTAATAATCCAGGTGAAGCCACTGTACCGTCATTAACAACGCTGATAAGACTATTTTGGAGTTCTAAATCACCCAGAATAATCGTATCAATACCCATATTACCTGTAAAATAATCCCCATCCAGTAAAGTTGTATTGAACGATCTACTACCTTTTCCTAGTAGTTGGAATGTTGACGACTTGCTAGCATCAAAAGTCGAGTTATAGGCACAAAACTCTCTATCAGATTCTCCCGAGATACAAGTCGGAATACTTGAGTTAAGAACCATGGTTTGGCCCGACATAGTATCAACAATCAGTGGTATTATTTGTCCTGGGCTGCCTAAACTAACATTACAGTATAAAAACTGGTTGAAATCAATACCAACCAATAGGTCTTCGGCATCTCGAACCGCGAGTCGGTTATCCCTTTTTTCAAATGATAAGTTCTTATAGTTTGAAAATACAGATGCACCCTTCGAATCGTTATCTTTATAGAGGTCGAGCAATACATGCTTTGCAAACACACCAGATACTAGTGATGATGCTATAATGAATAAACAAACACTCCGCATGTCGCCGAGTGCGAGCAACGCCATATTATATTAACAAGGTATATGGTATTTATAGCGTTAGGACCTAGTACATAACACGTTTGAACTATATATATAGAAAGGCTTTTATCCGTGAAGTCGGTTGATAGAGTTTCGATATTATAGTTAGTCGTCCAGGTCTTTGGTACAGTATGGGGATACAAATTTCTACTGTGATGTCATTAGCCCTAATAAAGCGAAGGTTGACCACAAACGTATAACTTTAACTTAACGGCAACCAGAGCAGTAACTACTAACTTAACAAATTAAGTTAAGTAACTTACAGGTAAGTTATAAAAGTTACAGCAGACACGCTGTATAAAAAGCCTGACCCTAATAATAGCATTAAATGCGCACCTCTATCTCCAGGTGTTAATTACTTAGTCTTTTTTAATGAAATACAAATAAAATAATTGAAAGAAATGGTCATTAGGAAGAAATAATAAAAATATATATAAAAATCATAATTAATTTATTTCTGAAATAATATTTTCTTTTGGAATATCTAGTATCTTACACTGGTTTATAGTGGTAACTTCGTTAATAACTGCATTAAACTTTCTAGCCATACTGTCACATATATTAGTATAAGCTTGTAGATCATCTTAAAGTAGCATTTAAGAGGACAACACTTTTCCAAAGACATCATCTCGAACTTAATCTTAGAAAACGAAGACCATTTGGGTTATTTCTAAAATAAACTAGTTTATTATAAACTCTGATAAATCGATAAGACCATAGTGACTGTTTTGGGGTGATTACTTGCTTACTTTGCCAGCCGCTCTGCTTTCAATAATTGAAGTCCTGGCAGGCTTGTACAACCACGTTTCATATCAAGTTAGAATTTTGACATTTGATCGTACAAGCTACCTTGTGGTTTCGAAGCTGAGAGATCAATATGGCTAGTATACAGTCTGGAGCCACTGCGACTCATCTGCGGAAGTCAAACAAACTTTTTGATGGTGGCAGTAATGATATCCTATCCATTCATAGTCAAAATGACTTGCTGCCATTAATAGAGGAGCAGCCAGAGATGGAGGATATTGACTTTATATCCAGCAAGAAAGAGGCATCAGTTCGTAACGCCATTTCTACATTACTTAGTATTTCTGCATGGTATTTCTTTTCGGTATCACTCTCTATATACAACAAGTGGATGTTCTCACCTGAACATCTTAATTTTCGATTCAGCCTGTTTACGACCTGTGGTCATCAAGTAGTTCAATCAGCCTGTGCATTATTCATATTAAGCCTATGGCCCGAATTTAAACGACAAAATGAGTTCAATGAGCTAAAGCAATACCTAAGTAGAGTAGGACCATGTGCCTTAGCAAGTTGTGGAGATATTGGCATGGCCAATGCTTCATATAGACTAGTATCATTGTCGTTCTATACGATGGTTAAATCCTCGGGACTTATTTTTGTACTATTATTTGGTATATTATTTAAACTTGAACGGCCAACGAAGCAGATCATTATTATTATAAGTACAATGACATTTGGAGTATTCTTGATGGTTGCAGGAGAGAGCCATTTCCAGTTCTGGGGATTTGTGCTTGTAATTGGAGCAGCAGCAGCTAGTGGGTTAAGATGGTCGCTTACACAGCTGTTATTAAAAGAAAAACCAACCAATCGACTAGAACCTAAACCATTCCATCACGATTCAAATCATTCAAATCCTCTCAACACCATTTTATCACTATCACCTATCATGGCAGTTATGCTGTTCAGTTTATCAATGATTATTGAAGGTCCTATCCAGATCATGTCTGCTCAATTATGGCAGACGAAAGGAATAATCCGGGGAATTTTGGTCATAATATTTCCGGGATTTTTGGCATTTCTTATGACACTAAGTGAATTCTTTTTATTAAGTAGAACGGGTGTATTGACTTTGGCTATCTCTGGTATTTGTAAGGAAGTACTAACAATATTTATGGGTATAACATTTTTCGGAGAACAGGTAACTTTCGTCAATGCAATGGGATTGTTTATTACCACAGCTTGTGTTGCAGCATATAATTATTACCGACGAATAAAGAAGCCTTCTGAAGCTTGAATTATTGTTGAGATGGATAAAATTTCCAAAAATGTTTCTGTTATTTATTAGTGCAAAGGAGCGCTTAACTCCTATATCCGGTAGATGCATATGTCGACCCAAAACTACCGACTGCACCTCAATCTTATCACCTCTTGATTATAGTTATTTATATAATATCTCTAAAAACTTTAGCAATGAACAATTGTTTTTTGTTTATTTGTTTGATTAATTATATATTCACACACAGACATTTGTTGTTCTGCAAGTTATTACTATAGCCGGTTGTGATCAACAAACTACTGTACTGTGCTTAAAAAACATCTTAGTTTTTGTCAGATGGTACAGATCAGATCAATAAAATGGAAAAAGAGAGATGATTCTTATATTATATTAATAAATACTTAAACCCGAATACTTCGATGTTCAATACTCTAAATATTATTACAAATAATAAATTAGTTAAAGTACAATCCGCTGGATGTTTTACTTTTGCCTAGAAGTTGGCTTGCCGATCATTGTTGTTCTGAGGTTCAGATCCTAAAATCCGTAACTTAAAAAATCGGATCCTCAGTAAGTTCTCTCTTTAGTTATAACGTTGTTAAAGAAATGAATTATCAATAGGAAAATTCAAGCCAAGTCGATATTCTATAAAAAACTTGTCTGTTTCACTAAGAAAATCTTCCAAGTTTTCTGTTCCTTTAAATGTAGTCTTATTATGTACACGATTATTGTCATCAACAGTACTAATCATGATAACCCTTCCGGCAATTTCAATGCTATCATAAGTATAACCAGGCTGTTCCATCTTATATCACTCATCATAAGCCAAGATATCTACTCTATGATGTAATCCCTGATAAAAGGTGGTGTGATTTCAGCATTAGCCAAAGAATACAACGATGTACATTTTATCAATGTGATTGTGTACCCAAACTTAACCATGATGTCGATAATGATAAGTTAAGTTTCATTAAATTTAATAAGAGTCTTAGTCAGTAGATCATCATTATTAGTGGTTTTCAAGATCCAAAGTTTAAATGGTGAAACTCTCGATTTATGTCTTATCATGGTATACAATTGGCACCAAGTTCTAAGTTACGGAGCTCTTAAACAGTCAACTTAACTTAACTTGGCTTACCTAAGCATGTCTAAGTTACATCTACATATGTGCATATATAACGTTAGTGGTAAAATGCCTCACCATAAAACAATTAGCTTAGATAAACCATCTTATTGCGTCTATCGTATATATAATAAAATAATTTTGGTTTGCCATTCTTATAATGCGAGTGCGATTATTATTACCTTATGTGCGTAATAATTATTGAAGCTCCAACTGAAGGTAGGTCTGAAGAGCTTAAAAATGTTCTGTCTAGACTCATGCATGAGTCCAAATATAGACAAATTGTACATATGCTTTAGTATATGGCTGCACAACTCTCACTACTGGTGGGATGGTTATGCCAATAAGTTAGGCAATCGTTAGAATGAAATACGATTTTTTACTTCATGTGATGCTATCTAGCATAGCGGGGTCAAAAAGTTATCTATATTGGCAGGAATCTAAGTTTCAAGTGCTGGTAACTCGGTAAACACGGAATTGTTGAAAGAGGAATCAATAGCAGTATTTGACAGTCTGCTATTTATATGACCAGTTAAAATGATGGGGTTTTGACACTAGTTAGTATTATATCCAAAGGTGCCAGGGCATAAATTTAATTCCATGCATGCCAAGGTATAAAAGCGAAATAAATAGAAGTCAGTCAAGCTCGTCATTTATGCGGCAAGTTAAAAAAAGTGACTACTACCAAGCGCGGAACTGGATTTTTTAAGTTAGTTTGGGCTGATTCATAGAGAGAGATTAATACAATTCCATTTGGCGGCAATTTCGTAACAATTTCATATGTTAATGTGGTAGAAAATGAAAAATGCTGGTGGCCATCGCTATCTGTATAACCGTTTTCGATAGCCCATTTAGTGTAGTAGGCATAGAGAGGGCTAACAATTTAATAGTTAACTCAATGATGGTGATCCTTACTATTCTTAAACAAGCAGTGCAACATTGATAAACATCTTCTTAAAAGTCTATAATTTATTGTAATGGTCATAGCTCTGCCAGGTTAGGCACAACAATTAATAATAGATACAAGTAGCAATTGATAAAGTTTCTAGCCAGAATGAATGGAGTCAAAAGTAGGCCTAGTTTAAGCAATTAATTTTTTTGGGCATTTGTCAGACAGTACAAAGAGTTGATTACTTCTTGTATGAATATAAGTTGAATACCAGTTTCCACCGTTCGGCGCTCAAAATACATGCGAGATTGCTTAAATAGGAAGCGTTATTCGCACTTCTCTTTACAGGATATATCAGCTAACTCCATACAATTTGGCAACCAGATTGCGATTTTCTGTCTATAAACCTTTGCCAAAAGCTTTAAATATTCTAAAGGATATTAGCAGTAATTCCTATCTATTATTTTGACGATATTTTGATTTCAATATCAAGGTTTGAAATTTTTATCCGCATCTGGATAAGTAATGCTAGCAAGTTGTAACTTTTTTTAGCCCCACTTTCCTCACTGACTTAGGCTGGCACACTGCTTGTCTACAGACCAATTTACTCGCGAAATCTCGTGCTGTTACAACTAAAACAGCTCGGGTAAATTTTGCATATTTGGATTAAATCATCTTTTTTTTTATCTTAAAGCTATCACTCAATACATCTATTCTTTTACAGATTTAATATATATAGTTTGCTATTGTTTTGTTTCAACCAATTAATTGATTTGTTCTATATGTAAACTAGTGGTTCTATAAGTTGTTTTTTTTTTTTTTATTTTTTTTTTCTTATTTTTCTCTTTTTAATTGTTCTTATCTATCCCTAAGATGCTTCATTGCTTTTTTTTGTGCTTTTTAGCTGTATACTTCGCTCTTTCTATGGGTTATGTAGATTACTTTTGGGTTAAGCACCTCACGTTAACAAAGTTACTGATAAGTTTTACCTGAATAGACATTGACCCGCCTGTGTGTTATGTATCGCACAGGTGGAGCGACCCGGCGACACTCCCCCCTCCGATCTGTATATCAATAAGTGAGACTGCCATTTCGACAAAAATAGTCTCAATTTTCTCTAATCTAATTTATTGTAATTTTCAACTATAACGGTTTGACTGATATCTATTACGACTGGTTCTTTCGATTTTATAGGATTCTTTTTTTTTTTTAACTGTGCTTAAATTATTTTATATTTAGATCTGGATCATTTATTTTAAACCTGCGATTTTTTTTTAGCGACAAAAATTTGACTCCTTTTTTTCAAGTAGGCTTTTTCTAGTCACAACACAAAACGGCGAAGAAGACACAAAAAATTAAAGATACCAATACAACGAAATAAACGATGTCGTCTTTTTTTGTTTCCGTCGTAGAGACTATTAAGGCCATGTCTACTAGATCTGTCGATTTTTTATGGAAAGTTTTAAATGTTCTTACTAAAGATCTATCGGCAGCTATTCTCTCCAAGCCTATTGAGTTGACTAGGTCTGGTGCAACTACCTCTACCCTGCCGACTTCCGAACTGGACAACGATCGCTTGGTTGAGAACAAAAAATCAACCAAAAATGAAGATGAAAATGAAAATGAAAATAAAAAATCAGACGTTGTTGAGGTTTCAGCTGTTTCAAATTTATTTCCGAGTGGTCAGTTTGACAGCTTAACTTCGACTGAACAAAAGCCTGGATACCCTGTGCCTTGTGCTATGGATACATCAAATTTTGAATTTCTTCAACAATATCAAAGTAATAGTCGTGTATTAGGATATGATATCTTGGATAATAATGGATTAAGTCCATTCAACAGTAACAATAGTAACCTGTTTCCTAGTCCAATCGGTTCTATTCCTGTTGGCCAATCATTTCCTTCAAATAACAACTCAAGGCTAGTAATGAGAAGACAGAGACACTCTAGCTCAAATGGCAGTGCTATGGCTGGAAGCTTTCCTTATTCTTTGGATGATAGAGCAAGATTTGCAAAAGCAATTAATAACTCCAACAGCAATAACAATCTTCGTTCTTCAAACATTGATTTCTTGAGAAGGTCTAATTCTATTAATTCTTCGACTTCCAGTAACTCGGATTTTGATGAACTATTTAGCTCTGCTGAAACTGCTACTAATTTATTTCCTGTTATTGAAGAAATACACCAACATTCTGTTGCTATGTCTACTTCAAATGAAGCTTCTCCTCCTGAGTTAGAAATTTTCAACTCCCCTCTTGAATATAATTCTAATTCTCCAGATGATATGTCTATTCTAGCTTCATTTGATATCAATGCTGTTACATCTTCTTGTAATAACTTTAATAGCAATCAAGCCGATGTTGTTAACTCGAATAACTTTGCTGACTCTCCTTTCAAAGTCTCCAACTCCACTCCGTCTCCTAACGGTAGTTTGTCCGGAGATATCTTCTCAGTTGATAACTCTATTGATAACAAAGATGTAAATATTTTGCATAATGACCTTCTTAGTTCTCATGTTATGATCAATGGAATATATCCTATTGTTCATTCTAGAGCTAATAGTGAAAATGGCTCTCCTGAACAAGTTGCTTCTTTCTTTGATGACCAGAAGTTGCGTCCTCTTGAAGATGATATTACTTGGTCCCTGCCTGTTAGCTATTCTAATAACAATGACTCTGCCTCTCCTTTAAGTTTGGCCAGCAGTCATAATAGCCAAGGCTATGTAATGGAACAAGTTAGCTTGTCTCACAGCCATCAACACAATCATTTGAATCATACTTTCAGAGCAAGTTCTGTACAACAGAGTTCGAGTGATCATGAATCTGGCGTATTAGATTTCAATGACTCCCCCGAGCTTGATTTCGACTCCACCTTCTTTGGTGTTTTCCCTCAAACTGGTGATGGTGTTTCTCCTCAATCTTCTTTATCAAATTTATCTAATACTTCAAGTCCCAATGGGTCTATTATGAAGGGCACTCCTGCTGCTTCAAAAGAGTCTCCTGTTGACTTGTCTGCAGCTGCTTACTCTTGTACTTACTGTGATGCTACTTTTAGAATCAAAGGTTACTTGACCCGTCATTTGAAAAAGCATGCTGATCAAAAAGCTTACAACTGTCCATTCTTCTGCGCTGGTGATGAAAATAAATGTCACCCTACTGGTGGCTTCTCTAGAAGAGATACTTACAAGACTCATTTAAAGTCTAGACATTTCACCTATCCCCCTGGTACTAAGAGTAATGTTCGAGCTCAAACTGCTGGTATCTGTAATGCTTGCGGTGAGGAATTTGATAACAATGAGACTTGGGTGGAAGAGCACATTCAAAAGAGTAAGTGCCGAGCTCTCCCTGATGTAATAGAAACGAATGAACGATTGAAGAAGTTGGCAAGAGAAAAGGAAAAGATTGCAACTTCTCCTATTTCTGCAAATACTTCCCCTGCTATTTCTGTCTGAAGCAGTTATTATTTATTCTTACCAATTTGGTCTTTTTTTTGTCACTGTTAAAATATTGTACGAAATCTGTTTTTTTTGTACGTGTTACTATTTAAAGTCTAAACGTAATATGATGTGATGTTTTATTGTTTGTTTTTCCTTATAATAGGATTTAATTTATAGGTGTATTAATCTCAAATATATATTAATGTATATATTACTTGAATTTTTTTTTATTTGTTATTTGACGTAATATAATTTTCTGAACCGTTTGTTAACTCCTGTTCTGTTCGTCGTATGCGATTAGACTCCAGCAATTGCCCATTAATTTGAATTTCCAGATACAAAGAAGCATTCAAAACTTCAAATATATGTAAGAGTATAATAAGATATGAGAGGCTATGCTAGGTTGATACTAGCATTCTAATATAATAGAATTCTGTTCAGCACCATCATGTAGTTGACAAATTTCCATTATAGAAACAGATTCTCGTACATCAGATAAAACTCACGACCAATAGTAATCCTCTTGTAAACCTTGAAATTCTATTTATATTTAACATTAACTTATGACATTTCTGCTGATTATACTACCATTTGCAGATAATTAACAGTATATTAATAAATCTAACATTTGATTCAGTAAGACTAAGTTAAAATTAACTGTTACGCTAACGTTAAGTTAACTTAACATTACGCTTACATGTCAGTTATGCACCTTATATCAGACCTACAATTACCCATACTGAAAACTACTATGGATTTAAATTTTCTACACTGCTCCTCAACTTACTTTCTTATGCTTGACAGATCAAAAAATTGCAATTATCGAAGCTAACTTAAGATGGTGGAATAGTCATCTCTTATGCTTTGGGGAAAGTCTCCGGTCACCCATGTGGAAACACCCTTGTGAAATGCCACAAGGTGCTGATTTGGATATGTTGGACAAGGACTCAGTGCGCTGAAGTTCTACTTGCAGTGGTTATTTGACATAATCTGATATAATTGTAGCCTCCATAGATGGCCAGCCTTTGTCTGTATTATAATTATATCTGGTTGCTGTTGATTTCTCAAGGCCTGAAGAACAAGTATTGAGTGCCATCTGACACGTTTGAGTCGGTGCTATTGTTTCGACGATGAAGAATTTTGTTCTTTAAACGATAGTTATGCAATTGTCTTTTGAAATACAGAGATAACCCAATGGAGCTTATTCTTGATCTGCAAGTCCTTTTTTATTTATTCTTATTTTCTCCAGAGCCTGAGTCTTTTGAGACCTTTGTGCATTGTCAAAGATGCCAGGCTTCGTAAATATGATCCTAAATGATGAAATATCAATGCAATCATAGAGTCAAGCTCCAAGGATGCCTAGATAACATCCGAAGACGAGAATTGCTTTATATTCTGAACTGGATTTTTTATATAGCTCTTTCTAGAAAGGAAAAAAAAAATTGTTAAGAGAATAATTATTAATATTGATAATAAAAGGAAATCTAAGTGATTAATGCATGCTATCGTAAACTAAAGTAATCGTGAAGTTCATAACTCATTGTGTTTTATCTTTTGTCAAAGTTGTTGAAAAAAGCTATTCCTGTTTGTAATGGTCATCGATTATGACAGGGTTCTCGGTTCCATATACCAACTCAATACCATATAATATCAGAGTACTGAAAATATTGATCCATCCCCAGAACTGCCATGCCATCTTGGAATTACCACCTAAGAGATTCAGGATTAGCGCCTTCCAGGTTTCATCATCATTATACTGTTGAAATGAATATTGGCTTGCAGTATTATGCCCGCTGATACTAGTACCAAAAATTCTAGAGTGCTGTAATAACAAATGGGTATAAACAGCAATAATGATACATGGGGCAAAAGAATAAATTATAAAAACCACTGGCTTAGATTTTGATTTTTGTCTTCTTCTAGATTTTGAAGCTGGTGAGGGGGGAGCCGATAGTGGCCTATTAGGTGCATTATTAATAGCAGGGATAATTCTTGTAGCAGCATAAAACACCAGTAATCTATAAGCTAATGAAATAGCTACCGATGGAGTGATGGTAGACATAGCTCCTAAAAAGAACTCAAATACAGTCACAAATCCCTTAGGAGTTAGCTCAGCTAAAGTTGTCACAAAGTTGGTATAACCAGTTACTATTATAGGGGGAAAGGTGGGTAAATTGTTTGAACCTGTTAGTCCTGGAATTGTAGGGGTAGATGAACTTTTGTGTAAGCTTCCCAGTCTCAAAATAGAACTAATAACTCCTCCAACAGAACCAGAATCGGACAAGTCAGAAGTAGTAAAAGAAGTCTCTTGAGTTTGATTGGGTCCCAAAAAGGGGAAAAATAGAGAAGGGGTAATTGATGATTGAAAATCAGTGAATGTAACATATAAACAGTATACCACATATGAGAACAGCATACTGCTCTCTATAGCTGTGCCCCTACTCGATACGATTCCGTATAAGCTCAAAAAAGTACCCATTGTCAGGGCTGCACCAATCAAAGTGGCACTGCCTAATTCAATAGCAACTGGGAAAGTATAGATACGGTATAAGAAGTAGAGGCTGCAAGTCAGTGAGCTAGCAGACGCTACTATTTGTACAAACATCCAGGTGTCGGATTTCTTGATCAAGTATCTGGTAATTTGACCGGCTGCTTGGATCATCAACAAGGTGCAGAATCCTTCTAAAATAGTAAATAGCGGAGTAGCATGTCGAACAAATGCATCCCATGGAGTGACAACATTGACCCATAAAGGTGAGAGTTGCTGGTCTGAAGAGAATAAACTCAAGTGCAATATTAATAAAGCAGGAATGATCATATGTTGAGAATAATAAAGTAGCGAACCAATAATAGTGAACTTGGTCTTTCTGCTTAAAATTCGAATGGTTGACATAATCAGATAAAACCCACTCAATGTAAAAGTATAGGCAATACCACAATTCTCTCCTCCAACATCAAATGCTAGGGGTATGCTTACGATGATTAGCAGAAAGTAAATCACCGAAAATACCCCTTGAACAGATTTCCGTAACGATATTGCCGCCATTATTGAATAAATATGTTAATAGAGAAGAAAATGCAACCTAAAGGTATAGTTAAATAATGCAGTCACAGATCGAACTTTTCCACAACTGTAATGAAAATATTTTTTTTTCTTGTCTTAGAACTGAAAGTTGAATTTTGACTTCACAACCAAAACTTTGGATTATATGCGTGTAATTGAAATCAGATGTTTTTGCAAATATAAAATATCGTATATATATATAAATATATTTAGTTGATTTCTTGTTGCAAATCTAGTCGTTATCAAGTATTTCTAACCTACTAAGTTGAAAGGCTATGTCAGACTGTCAGACCAGAGTCCACCAATAAGGCAATCCAACTAACTAGAATATCCTGATTGACTTATACCGTTATTAACTCTACAATAAATAAATGAAACTCCGAGTTTCACGATTTATCTTTTCCGCTGATAGTATACCAACAATATGTGTTCTAAAGATGATCCAAAATTGATCAATTCTGTGGTAAAGTTAGTGTAAGCAAAAAAAAGTCTTAGAAAAAATAAGGGCAGGGACCTATTAGTTTAACTATTCAATAGAATTTTTGGGCGGGCTAGGATTACGCTAACTAGTGAGCGCTACCTGCATGGCTGCCCCAGCGCGAACCACTTCCCGGCCAGAAGCGCCCCTTAAATTCTAGCCAGCGTGCCAGCAATCGCGAATGATCCAGCCCATGACATGGAAAATTTTAGAATTATTAACAAAAAGGTGAATATTGAATAATAGGATCTTGGCAGAAATTTGTCCTCTTATATATTTTTAGCCTTTAGAGTTTATGTTTTATAAAATCAATTTCTTTATTGACAGTCATACGATGCCTGAAAATTCTTGGTGATCTACTATACATGAGACAGACAGAGAAAAGCACCTATGATATTTAATGTACACCCGTTACAACTACCCTCAAATGTTGGAATTTCTCGACCGATTATCAGTGCTCAAAGAGCTACAACGCTATATACCTGATAATCTTCTGGCTCACCGATAGATAGATACTATCAAATTATAATTTACAAATTAATATGTAATTTTTAAATAAATTGGTGTTTCGATATCCCAACCTTGTGACCCTTGACTACAATGTCTTGATTTTTTTGAAGACCTTAATCTGGGAATTTCCCCGCTCTCTGATTGAATGAACTGATAGCTGCTGACCATTCCATGCGAAAATTATATATATATATATATATATATTTGCTTTTATGAGCAACCAAATAATCCAATGTAGATAAATTCGGTTATTTAAAAGAAATGCTGCTTACATGTATACACTGAAAATATCATTTATATAATTGATAAAACACTTGAGAATCTTTAATCCTTTGGAGTACTCAAAAACATAGATTGGACTAGACATACTGCTTAAAAGAGAGCATTATCTCTAATATATAAATTATCATAGATATAATCTATTTCATATTTAAAATATACACGGTGACTTAGTTAGAGGTAATGATACCGGAAGGAAGACGTTTGAAGTTCGATAGCAAGCACGGCTGTTATCGAGTGCACCAGTTACAGTTAAGTTTACTACTGTCTACAATATTAATATTGAGTCTATCTAATCTCCAGGTAAGTTACATTTCGGGAAAAATATGGTGGTACGGCTAACTTTTTTTTTTTTTTTGGGACTAAAGAATGAAAATTTCACCTAACATTAGAATCCATCAAAGATAGTAATGCAAAGGCCTAATAAGTTCTTAGGAAGGAGGAATACAGGTAGGAAGACCCTTCGAGGGGCTAATAATAAGTTTCAAGAAGAAAGTAGTGTCGATAGATATGTTACACTGCCTACCCGTTCTCAACCTGAACAACCTCAGGAATCTGATGATGAAAATCAACCAAATGCTTATAATGCATTATTGACCTTATTAAAGTCGGACGAGCCCAAGAAAAGACGCAACGACGATACAGCACAATCCAAAAAGAAGTTGAAATTGAAAGAACCCGTCAAAGCCGAAGAAGACAGTGAAGATAAAGAGCAAATCGAAGGATTCGAGGCTGCTGATGATCAAGAATCGAAGACAGAAAAAGAGGATGAAGACGACGACGAAGAAGGATCTGATGATGAGATTATAGTGGACCAAGACGAAAATGAGGGAGACATGAAGGATCCATTTGAATGGCATTTTGCTAACCCATCCATGGAAACACTCACACAGGCTACCACTGCCAGCTGGAAGTCAGAAAAGGTTAGCGGTATTTCTACATTCGGACAAAAAGCTATTTTGTCTATTCCTGACGTAGCTTCAGATGATATATTATGCCCAAAGACACCTCAACCTATAAAATCTTCAAAAGCTTTAAAACTGAAATATCGACTAGAAGCTCCATTCAAGAAGGTAAACCCCGACTTGTCAAAACTTCAACTGGATCTTGCTGGACCAATTTTTGGGTATCAGGATTTAATATTTCCTCAAAGAAGTCTTTCTAACTATAAAGAGATCCACAACCTTTGTATTTTGCATACTTTGAATCATATATTTAAAACTAGAGATCGTGTTATTAAGAACAATGCCAAGTTAGCGGCCGCTGGCCCAGATTCTGAGTTGGAACTAAGAGATCAAGGGTTTACTCGTCCTAAGGTTCTCATTCTACTACCCACTAGAAATGCAGCATATGAGTTTGTGAATCGTCTTATTGATATCTCTGGATTAAGTCAATCTGAGAACAAAAAAAGATTTAAGGATGCTTTCTACGAGGAAGCTACTCCACCTGAGTCTAAACCTGCAGACTTTCGACAGGTTTTTGCTGGAAATACCAATGACTTATTCTGCCTTGGTGTTAAGTTTACCCGTCAAGCCGTGAAATTATATTCTTCCTTTTACACCTCTGACTTGATCATTGCTTCTCCATTGGGTCTTAAGCTTATTGTAGGTAACATCGGAGATAAGAAGCGTGACTATGACTTTCTTAGTTCGATAGAAATCACTCTTATAGACCAAGCTGATATCATTCAAATGCAAACATGGGAAAATATTTCACATATATTTAAATATATGAATTTAATCCCCAAGGAGTCTCACGGATGTGATTTCAGTCGGGTACGAAATTTCTACCTAGATGAAAATTCCAAGTTCCTAAGACAAACCATTATACTCTCACAGTATGCTACACCTGAAATGAATCACACCTTATCTAAACAGTGTTTTAATGTTACAGGAAAGCTGAAATGCCGTCCAATCTATGAAGGCTCTATAGCATCGATTGGAATGAAGGTACGACAGACATTTACAAGGATTCAAGTCAATCAAAATGTTCAAGATCCTGATGTTCGATTTAAATACTTTACTTCTGTGACTTTAGCAGCTTTACAACGAAGTGCATCCTATGATGGAACCTTGGTGTTTGTTCCTTCTTATATGGATTTCGTTAGACTTCGAAATTACATGGACAACAATAATGTATCTTGTAATTGTATTTCCGAGTATTCTTCTCCCTCAGAGCTATCAAGATCGAGATCTTATTTTGCTACAGGAAGAACTAAGATGATGCTATATTCTGAACGTTTGCATCACTTTAGAAGATATGAAATCAAAGGTGTCAAACAAGTTATCATGTACGGATTACCTGACAATCCTCAATTTTATCAAGAAATTGTTAGATTCTTGGTTAGAAGTGTGGTCGAGTCTGATATCGATCCAGAAATGTTAAGGGTTCGGGCTATTTATTCGAAATGGGACTCAGTTAAACTAGAACGAATTGTAGGTTCTGATAGAGTTGGTGCTCTGATCCAAGGTACTAGTGATGCCTATGAGTTTTACTAATTTCATAATGTACAGTACAGACCCACAACTCAAGGTCTATTCATAAAGTCAATAATATAGAATTTCTGCATTAATATATTTAATAGTATTCATTAATATCGTAAATGGGTAATGTGTAGAAAAAGCAGTCAGGAGGGACTGTTTATTGCATCAAGACTGTAACCTGTTATGTTAGAAAGACAATTAAAAACCCATTCGAAAAAAGTATAATAACTTACCGCCATTATAATACAGCAGATTGAGACATAGGGACTCAACCTTTCTCCTATTCTTGCAGCTTTCCAAAATACGCCAAATAGTCTATCGTGTTAGATGTCTAAAGTATTCTTATTGAAACACGTCAACCAACACTTACCCAGTCTTTTGTCTATCAACCAACGTGGGCATCATGGCCCTTAAATAAGTACTAGTACATATCAGAAGGAGAATTACCAGTAATAGTGACTGAAAATTAAAAATTGCACTCTATTATGTCAGTATTTAAGTCATTGAGATCATTATCATATTTCATACCATTGCAGAGGTGTACTGTGTATGGCAAAAGTTGATGCGGCAATTTAACTAGTGTAATAAGTTACTATAGTATGGTTAATTTCTTTTTCTTTTTTTTTTTTTTTTTTTTGGTGATAGATTAACAGGTATGCGTGTTTCTATAGCAAAACTTAATCAGCAGTATTCAAATTAAAGTCCTTTAACATATAAATTAAAAAAATCAATAGTCATTAGTGCATAGTCATTATATCATGGTAGCCTGATTTCAGACAGTTGTTTAAGGATTCTATATACAATATGGGGGCCTCGCCGAGCCTTTGCACCTAAATTTGATTCAACTTCATCAAAGTAAGATGCTTTGCTGGGCACGAGAGCTCGATACGCCAGAAGTGCTTGTCGGGCCATGCTCGCAGTACAAAAATGTTGATTGGTACTGTTTTTAATATTATAAAGTTCGTATTCACAAATCATGTCGGTGATGTAGTTTAGTCGTGGAAGAGTCCAATCGGTAGATAAAGTTCGTTGATGCTTAACAAATGCAGTGTAAAACCTGAAGAAAAAGTGTCGGTCCGGGATACAACCTTGGTCAGTCATAATCCTAACGATTTCAACTGCCTTGACAAAATCACCCGAATCCATGCAATAATAGTTTAAAAAGGTTCCATATGTATAGTAATCTGGGATTAAAGGTAAATGATACCTATATGCAGACAGGTCCACTCCATGGGACCGAATAATGTCTAATAAATAATCAATAAGTTGTAACTTATTTCGAAGATAAGAATTATTAATTTCGCTCATTTTTGATGAATGATTGATAAGCTTCATCCGTGTTGTTCCTAGTAGTCTTTTAAATATTCCTTCAGCCTCTTGTACAAATCCACACAGTAAGAAAGATTTCATGATCAAATTAATCATACTGATATCAATGACGTACCCCCCTTTGCTAATAGCTTGATATTGACCTTTCACTGCAGCTCCATCATGTTTCTTTGCATGATGTAAAATATAAATCATCAATGTGAATCGATCCGGCTGTGTGCCTTCGTTTTCAAACTCTGTCAAAACTCGGCCTATGGAGGTTGTCATCTTATTTGAAGTAAGGGCCAAATCTAAGATGTTATTCAATGTGAAAATATCACCAATATAACCATCTTTAGAATCAGAAGTTAGTTTGAACTTTTGAATCTCTTCTTCAATAAATTTACTATTGGGTTTTGCAGACTCGTAATGCCATTTGCTCAAGCGTTGTAATGCTATACTCCTTTCTTTATTTGATAAAGGCATACCAGCTTCAACGACATCTGCTAATACCGATAAATACATCATAGGGTACGATTTTGATATTTTACCCATTAAACAGGTTATCAGGTCTTCCAGATGTTGTGGGTTAATATGTCGAGGGGGTGGATATGGTAACTGCTTGTATGCTGACATTAGACGATGAGGGTCAACTTTTCTAGTTGGCCAATACAATTGTCTTAAAAATTCACTATACAGAACCGCAGCACATGAAGATCTTGGCATATTTAGTCTTACTTCACGGGTTTTAATATAGTTTTGGTTCATGGCTTGTCGAGCCTTTTTCAGAACTTCTTTTACTGATCGGTTGCTCTCGGGTCCATAGACAGTCTCCAATAGGTCAGCTGAGTCTAGGACATCTTCTTGCCAACCTTCACTTAAAACTGGGTCTATTGTTTCACTGTTTATAATATCGTTTTCTGCATAAATTCGGAAATATTCGTTGAATATGTTAATATGATCTTTGACAATTTGAAAAATCAGCTTGTCGTACTCTTGTTGAAGATCAATTTCAGTTTGATGTAATAATTCTGGCTGGTATATATCGCCTGTATTTCTTTTATTCTTATGCTTAGATGCTATGTTCAAGACTCCTGAATTAGCAATCTCTTTTGGTATTTTAATTCTTGGTATTTGTACTGTCGACGAAAAACTTCGTCCTTGCCAATACATCCATGGCCGCCGTATTGGATGCAGCCATTTTATATAACGGCGTAATTGTTTAGTAGGCAAACACTGCATTATGGCCTACAAATACCTTTACCGCATATGATTCCAGATCATATCTTATGGAAAGTTGAAAAGTTTTGTATGATTTGAAATTTACCAAGCTATGATGATCCACACCGTTGAAACTTTTGAAATATTATATATAAGCCCCATATTACGGGGCGTAAGAGAAGCAGAGCATTCAGCCTATTGGTAGAAACAAATGAAACTCGGAACGAATTTATATCTACAAGAAAGATATAGTAACCTATTGGATAGATTTTTAAGGTTAGTATAATATTACGAGTCTTCATATTGTGTTGTAGAACTACAACTATTTGCTTATAGATTAACTATACGGTTACTCGACCGCTATCAGTAAGCTATATATTAGGGTTAGAACACATACGGCTGAAAGGACGATTGTAAATTGAAATTTTCGAATCATACATTGAATTTGTCGCCTATTCACAGTTGTTAATACCAAAATGAAACTTCAAACAAAAGCTACCCAGGTAGCTGAGCGAATGTCTCACATTATACGTGCAGGACAAAGGTCTAATAGAAGAGGAGATTCTTCAGGCTCCGTTGTTGAGCCAGCATGGTTTAAGGTCGTGGCTTCTAATCCTCCTACTCACAACCTTAACCAAAAATTAAGAAATCTTGATGCATTTAAGAACATGAAGAACAAAATTAGTATTGGTGACTTAAAGCCGGGAACAAATTTCTATCTCACTAGAAACAAGCAAAAATTCAGTTCTAGAGCACAACACATGTACAGAATTAAGGAGCTGAAATACTTCGAAGACAAGATCAGAAACACTTTCTATGAGCAACATCCTTGGGAACTTGCCAGACCAAAGATACTAATTGAAAATGACGGTAATGATAATGCTAAGTTTGACTGGAGCAGTATACAACAAATATCAAAGAAGGTTGATGGTGAAAGCGTTGTCCAAAGAACTTTATATTTATTGAAGTCTCCTGAATATGCTGATTCCAAGGACTGGAGACCTGCTTACGATCAAGCTCGATTGGAATTTTACAGAATTAGAATGAGAGAGGAGTCGGAGATTGAAGTTTCCCATGAAGAAGCAGTTATGTTTGGTTCTGTATTTGGTATTTCGGCCTTGGAGCATGGCATCCAAGAAGAGTCCAAGGTGATCGATCAATGGGTTGTTGATGCTACTGAAGCTACCAAGGCTAGAAGAGCCAATCTTGCCGGAGCTACTGTATCTGCTGATGAAGCTGAAGCTGAACCTTCTGAGTCAAATTAACCCTAGGAAATGACCCCTTTTTAAGTTAATAAATATTGTACATATATTTTACACTGTATATAAATTAAAAAAATGCAGCCCATCCTGAACATGTTAGAATTATAACCATTTCCCTTCAACAGTATTCTTTTATACTTACCACAATAAATCAAAGCAAGATTATCAACATTCTTGGATTGATGTATAAGCTGTCTCACCGTTGCTTCGACGCTTAGTTTTCCAGATAACTTTTGTCTCACTCCCATCAATGCTCTATCTGCAACTCCGATATTTTCTGATGCTTTTTCTAAAACATCAATCCCATCACCCTGTGCTTTCTTTCTTCGTAAATGTGACAGGTTCCTATTGTTAGAATTTCCTCAATTGTGTATTATGGCACTTAAAAGCTCTATTTCACTTACCAAGAGTAGAGAGGGTCATATTGCAGGACATTCAGAATTGTAGAAATAGACTCTATTTCATCTTTCAATACTCGTAGAGTAAATTCACAACATCGCTCAAATATTCCTGAAACTCCACATACACCCATACCATCGACAATATCTCTAGTTAATCGGAAAGGCACTGTTTCAGGAATTCGAAGAATCTTTCCTTGGTCAAATGCAATTCCAAGATCAATATGTACAGCTTCACCACTGGCAGAATCGAGTAGAATATTACCACAATGCCTATCTCCTAGACCGAGTACATGTCCTAATATCGAAATAACTGCTGAAGATCGACTGTATCTTGTCCTATTTGCAAACCATTCATCTGGAGAAAAATATCTTTCAAAAAAGAAATAACGGAGCACAGGCTTGATCCGACTTTCTACTTGTCGATAAGCTTGAATTCTCTCTTCTGTCGGTTTAGTCTCTTTGCTAGCTATATACTCTCTGGCTTTGGTGTATTCCCAGTCCTTTGGCCTATATTTCTTGTGCAATTGGTTCAGAACATCAATTAATGGAACCGTGTTTCTAACAAACTCTATTATACCAGCTGTTGGGCCAAGAGGTACTACCTTATAAGTTCGAACTCTCAAGTCTCTCGTCCTTGTTTGTCTGTCAGATAAGAAAAATTTATTTACTTGTTCAAAAACTTGCTCCATGATAAGGTCTTGTCGTAGGTCATCGTGTCCACCTTTGACGAGAACAGAGAGCCATCTCCCGGAGCTATCTCTAAATTTCAAGATTTTTGGCCGACTCAACCCTGAAGCAATAGTAATTTCATTCTTAACTGCAGTAATATATGAAAAATTCGTATCGTTATAGTTGCAGTCAGCCCTAAACTCTATATGACTAGTAGGTGATGGCAACTTCAAACTAGGAAGAGTCTTCAACCACCAAGTGCGTCGTGTGACATTAGAAAAAGAAAACCCCTTCTTTTTATCAATCGATTGACCAGAAAGCTCAACAATAGACTGAGCAAATGTCTCAATATTTTTCAAGAATTCTGGTTCCAATTTACCTCTTTGCCTTAATTTCTCCCACATCGTGTTTCCCGCATTTGCTCTAGCCAGGGTTTGACTGTCAGGGGCCTCTACTACTATAATACGCAAGGAGATTATCTGATAAAGAGAATGATAAGGATGGTTCTCACATATTCGTATCACAAGAGACCAAAGATTCTTCTGGAAAGGCGACTCTGTTTTAGAAAGCCTTGAAGACAGTTGGTTAATCCAAGGAGCAAGTCGGATAGTAGGAATGTTTTCCACGTACCTCTCAACAATGGTATTAATGTCACGATCTTCACTATGCTGCAACCATATTGCACAAAACCTGGTAATATCATTGACATACTCATCACTCATACAGATACTTTCCAGGTAATACATCATGCTCTTTTCTAATAATACTTTCCTAATATTAGCGAGCCGATGATATACAGAGTCATCTGCTAGAAACATTTTTTTGACCTTTGACAAATGTTGTAAGACAGCTCGCTTCTGTTGACTACTTCCAAGCTTAGATAGAGATTCTAATTCTTTAACTTCTTTTTGCTTAGATAACCTTTGTGTGATGGCATTATCTAACTCCTCCTTTAGAATAACATCATTATATTTTTCATCACAGAACTTAGCGTAAGTATGAAACACTTTTGCCCTCTCATGCAAAGGATTAGTAATATTGACGTCTGAAGTTGCTTTTATCAGAGTAACTGCGGGATCAAGGTAGTTTGCAATAATCCCTTCATCTGTATCATTTTTAGCTTGAGAGGACCAGTCAGCCAAAGTTGCCAAAACATTATATCCTTCATAAAACTCTGCACCATCACTTATCGAGTCGCTCTTAGCTAGAGCTTTCACCATCTGAATAGAAGTCAACTTATCCCCAACATTCCATGATACCAATGCTGAAGCAAATAAAGATGCTGCAGACAATTTATCACCAATATGAGCTAGTAGAGGACTATTAATGGCCTTTTCAAGTTCCAAGGCAGCTTTCATAGAACGATGTGACATACCCATTAAACTAGCAACATAGCAATAATCAGAAATGCAGCAAATCTGGGCTCTTGTCATATCAATTTGGAGCTGGACAGATTCAGCCCTTTTGCTAGCTGCAGACCAACTACACTGCCGAGCAATCATAATATCTTCCACTAGGTCTTGTTTGTCAAATTTTATCAAGCTTGAGAGTATGTGTCGCTGCTCTTCAAGAACTGGCATATACGAACCTTCTTGATTAATGCTGAAAACAGCCTCTGCTTCAAGAACTGCTGCTAATACCCGAAATAATTGTGAACTTTGGGTTCTATCTTCAACAATTCTAGTATAAATCTCTTGATACGCCGAGGTAAAAATGCTATCAACGCCTTCATTAATTCCTTTGAAGAGGTTGAATAGCAGCTTACTATTTGTTTTTGGACTCCTGGCATATGGCAAATCCCATTTTTGTAACTTCCAGGCAGATTCGTATCGAATATCATCATTGTGATGATTCGTCTCGGTCAAACCCATAAGAGATTGTGCCATACCATAAATTCCAGTATTTCGGAAAGAATAAATGAGATCATCACGATATGAAGTGCCTTCAAGATCTGGAAAAGAGGTATCATATAATGCTGTTGCATAGCTTAGACTACTCCACGAACTCCCTTGCAAGTATGAATTATATACTGCCGACTTTAAACTGGGAGAGATGGTAGAACCATAGTAAATATCTGGATCATCTATTCCTGAGCATAACTTTCTAAGCACTTTAGGATCATAATCCCCAGTTGTGCCCCACTCAATTTCCAAAAGCATTAAAGCAGATTTATTATTATGAATAGCCATTGATGCCTGACATGCTAATTTCCAATCCATTTCAGCATCATTTAACAAATTATACTTTCGAAGATAAAACAAAGCTTCCAAGCAAAGCAAGATACGTCGAGACTGTCCGCGTGAGCTGGGCTGTGATTCAGTCCTAAATACAGTACTAAACATCTCTCTGACAGTCTGAAATCTGCTTGATGAAGGATCTAATAGGATACTCTCATGCAGCAGCAATGGGAAGAGCTTACAAGCAATTCCTTCAACATTCTTCACCAACCCGACTAAGCCCACCATATAAGGTCTATACTTTGCTATCAAAGCTATTAAGCCCATGCAAGTACCGACATACCATTTCTCTACATGTGAATCTGAAGTGTTTTCAACAATAAGAAAATCTGAAGGAAGCTCGTCTTCATTTTTGATCTCCATATAAGTAGTAGCAGATAGTACATCCTGAGAGAATGCATTCAATATTGCTCGTCTATTGAAATCTATACTATGCTGAAAACATCTTAAACACCTTTCAACTTCCGAAACAGCTTCAAAAGAACCAGATTCAAAGATATAGAAAAGTAAATCTACAATTCCAGTAAAAGCAGGGTCCGACTCATAGAACGATTCTAATACAGTACCTGGTGTTATAAGGACAGGCAACTTAACCTCAGACATCTCTATCACTTCTGAGCTCTTCAGAAAGCATTTTGCCAAGATGCGAGAAGCCCATACCGAAAACCACCCTACTGATGTTACATTTCTAGGCAATTGTAGAATAACTTTTGGGATCTGGTCAAGAAAATATTGATCTTTTGTAAGGAAATAATTTCCTGCGTGCTTGTCTTCTTTAAGTTGAAGTCCAAAGACTTTCAATAAACAGAATAAGGTATTCTCTGATAAAGAATGCCGGGATGCAGTGCTTTTTCGTGTTAGGATATCGAAAAAGAACTTAATATCATCTTCTGAGAAGCAGGTATTTATTGTATCATCGACGAGAAATCTTATCGAAACTATCAACAGTTTCTGACCAGGATTCTTTATATCAAGAAAATTAATTAACCAGCTCAATAACTCAGAAGCATCCGCCGGCAAATCAACTTCCGATGTACTAAAATACAGTGAGTCTATTATCTGACACGCCATTTCAATTTTAAGTGAATCGTTGGCTAGCTTGAAAAAATTCTTCAAACTACAAAGCTGTGTATTATCAATCAAATTAGCGACTCCCTTAAATAGTATTTCAAACATATACCCATTAAATACTTCAGATGGCACAAAACTGGAAAGATATATCGACTTACTTATAGAAGCACGAGAAATTGAAGCGCCAAACTTGTTTCTGCCGTCTGTTAAGATCTCCCGAAGAATATATGATGTGTAACCCTTGTTGCTCCAAATCGTATCAAAGCGGCAGTCGTACTTATCTCCCAGTGCCTTTAAGAAATCAACACCAGCAGCCAGAGAATATCGCCCAGTTGAGCCATATTGGCTCAAGTATTCAGAGAATTCTCCATTAACAAACATAGAAGAATCATCGAACAGGTGATGACTAAAACTTTCCGCCTCAGCTATCTGGAAGACAAGTTTAACGATTTCAACAAATCGCTCATTAATGGACTTATAGAGACTAGACAAAGAAATTTGATCCTCTAAAAACCGAGTTAAGCTTGTAGAAGGCTGATGAAAAAATGAATATGCTATAATTTTTGTCAAACTCCGATCTACTGCAGTTGAAAGATCAATACCTCCCATATCACATATTTCTTCAAGAGTTCTAAGATGCCTATCTTTTAAATGATATAGGGATAAGGCGGTAATATCAGTTAAATTCCCCCTGATAAAATCTTTGATATCGGGATAATCGAACGCAGTATATGGCAGCTTGTCAAATTCATATCCGTATTGAAGCCAGAAACCAATGACGTGTCGTGCTATTAACGTGAACAAAACTTTAGGGTCATCAAATCCCAAAGATACACAAATCTTTTTAACCGCTGTTGGAACCGTCCAAAGATCCGGCATGACCATTACAGTTTCTAGAATATTAAAAATGCATGGGATAGTTTCAGCACCGCCTAGCGCCAAGGAACTAATAAATGAAGTCCGGAAAACGAGTTTAAGCTCATCAGGAACCAATGGACCAAGAGTATTATGTAGCTTTGCATAAAACTGTGCAGTCATTTCCTCGTCTAAAGTCCTTAATAAACGAGTAATACTGTCCACGCCTGAGAATAGAATAACATTGGATGCATTTTCAAAGCTTTTTATCAGAGGATCAATATACTGAGAAAAGCTATCAGATTTTAAACCTGGTTCCGAAAGGAGATTGCTTAGAAGGTTTTGCAGCCTTAAACGGACTAGAGTAGAAAAAATAGGAGCATCTAATACAACTTTTATTGTCCAAGAAAGGACATCATTCCAATCTTGCTTCACTTCTTCAAAAAGTTCCTTAGTATCTAGATACAACAGTTGGCCGAATTCAAGCATTTCGATAGTTGTACAAAGTGCTGTCTCTGATCTATTCCACTCGAAGTTGATCAGAATCTTACGTCCTAAGATCCGGATAACACTCTTATAAGAAATAATTGACTGGACTCTATTTCCATTTTTAAGATTAATTAGCAGTCGCTTTCTGAACGCTTGAATGGTACAAATAAATTCAGAGCTAGTAAAATCTGAGTTGGTAATAAATTCAGTTAAGAGCTCAGGACTGGAAATACTCATCAGCTTCAGATATGACAGAGTTTCCACTTTCCAAAAGTTAATAGAGTTCTGAAAACCATTTGAATTAGCGACCTCTTTGCTTAGTAAGCTGGAAGAGGATGATTCTCCAGTTAAATAACGGTAAATCATCTCCACAAAAGGGGTTATGAACTCGGGCATTGTTTTGCAATTTGTTGCTTCTACTGTTGCCAGAAATTCAGCAATGCGAATCAACCAATATGAATTATCATAGTTTGGAATATGGGGCAAAGATATCTCAACAATACTGAGAGCCTTAGCAAGAGATTGAGAAATTCCAAAAGCACCAGATATATCATCTGGCAAATTCTTCCATATACAATATAATATAACTGCATTAGTTATTACAGAACTAAGCGTGGCGTTATTTCCTGTCTCATCCAACGTGCATAGTCTTTCTAATAATTTGGCTGTATTCATTATCACTGAATTTTGGATCTGTTCCTTATTTGAAATTAGCTGGTCCTGCGTGAGGTTGAACCTCACAGGAGAATCAGCAGCTTGAATCAAGTAATTCCACATTCCTTCTACTAAGTTCATATTAAGGCCTATATCTGCAATATCACCGAAATATAACCGTGGAATTGTTATATAGTCCTTCGGAGTACCATATAGAGCAAATGTACATTGAAGTATAAAATAGCATAAAATGATATCCGGCTCCTCATTCAACCGTAACCCACGTAGCCATCTTTCCCAGCTACTAAAAAACCACTCTGTTAGGGTCAAACGGGCTGAGTTTGCTATATTAATAGATGAAGACTGAGATGAGAGTATACTGATAGAAAGATTCAAAGAGCCATACGAAATTGAAGGAGAAGCAGCATTAAAAGACTTGATAATAGGTGTTATGCTAAAATATCTGTTTTCAACATTATCTAGATGCCTTATTATAACACTGGAACAGAAGCATGCAGATGAACCTAAATGAAAGTCTGAAATGCTTTGGATACAAAGATTCCAGAGAGGATTCAAACGCTTATACTCTGAATCAGGGATTAATCTGAATAATGATCCACAACATATCAGAGCCCAAGCTTTAAACGCAGGTTTACCTGAGGTGACTGCAGCCTCCGTTATCTTTAAAACCAGTTCGGAAACAATGTTGGAAATAGACCCAACGCTGCAGTACTGTGCCCATATAGAGATAAGAGGCAACAGTACCGCTTCCGCTTCGAATGTTACTGTGTTTGCGGACTCTATTTGAGAAGCAAAGAAACCAACTGAATTATCCCAGGGATGTTTGCAATGACGAGAGTCTTTAAAGCGCTTCGCAGGCTGATAATCCGAGTCTAATTTGTTAGCGGTATAGTAGCATGTGTGACTTCTCAAACAACTTACACCTTGATTCAATTTGCCGAAATGATACTACTAGTACTGTAAGATATAGTTCAGCCAAAGTTGCTATCCATGGTAGAGATGATGAATTTAAAACTGGTTGAAACATAGGGTGACATAACCATGACACGGTTTTTGATTCACAAAACATTACCTCAGACGGCGCGATTTGCAGACTCTGATCTAATCTGTCATCATTGATCAGCTTTTGAATATCCTGAACAAGGGTCGAAAGATCATGATACGTATCACTAGTTAAAATATCACTACGGGGCGTAGTTATATAGGAAAGTGGTGCGTATGAATGTAAAATAAATAAATATAGTTGTTCTCGCAAAGCTTTATTTCTACAGCGATGGAGACTTCGCACCCATTTTAGACCCTGCGTAATAATTGCGACAGTTAAGGCAGAATTCTCAGTAGAAATTCTATGAAATATGTTATTTACACACTTAAAAGCAGGAACATGAGCAGATGTTTCGTCATCAAAGGTGTTTAGAAATTTAGCAATATCTAGGTAGATGAGCTTTAACCCTTCCAACTGAGATACCGTGCGGTTAGAAACGAAATTATATAGAGAGTCAATGAGATCAGTAGTTGAATGGGGAAGTCGTCTTCTAATCTTTGCTGTAGGATCTTGGCACCATCTCGATAATATTTGTATAGATCTTGAAATAGCCTGAGAAATGCTTAGCCAATCATCAGCAGCACAGTGTTCAACGGTTGAAGCCGATCTCGTTAAAACCAAACAATACTTTGAAAATGGAACTAGCAGGGGATGACATAAAGAATCTACAGATTCTGGGAGAAGAAGGGTATCTCTTATTAGGAAAAATAGGTAGCGTAGTGTCTTTGCCCTGAAACTTGAACATCCAATTTCAACTACCTTTCTTATAAGGTCACCCACATGGGCTAGTCTTGTTGCAGCTGCTGAGTTAATCACTTCTTCATCTGAGCCAGTACATGTTGCAGATATATATAACTTTCGATCTATAATAATTGAACTGCCTAATGCTTGGAAGAGTGACAAATATTGCCCATCTTTGAAACCTATGAAGTTATCAGGTTTAGAGATAAAAGCGTTGATTTGATCAATTGCTTCACCACGGACTTTGAGTTTTGGTGATTTGAGAGAGTCTATGGTTAGATAATCAGATGATAACATAATTAATATAGATACCAACCTTGTATTACGGCCAAACTGGCCATTATTAATCATGAGAGTACAAGTTCTACTAATTTATGGAGAGTAAGAATAACAGTAATCTTCATGCGGCTTTCTATGTTTTAAGGATTGCAGTAAGTTATATATGAATATTCTTCTCCAAATTAAAATACAGATATAGATGCTTATTTCTAGTGATATTTATATACAAAATAATTATTTTTGGTGTGATTTTCTGGTGATGACAAAGAGATATACAGACTGTCTGAAAAACAAGTCGTAATCATCATGGTTTTTTATCTACTTGTTAGAACTAACGATCCGCAATTTAAGTTACAAACAAATCGCACATACTTCTTCCACTTTAAAATGCTTCTTTATAGCTTTGAAAAACCTTGAATCTGCCTTTCGCCTCTTCTTATAAGCCATCAATATAGGGATATCTTTTTCGGTTAAATCTAACAAGGTCTTCTCTAGCAAAGGAAATGCAGATTCTAAATAAACACAATCGGCAGCAAGTACTAGATCGCAATCTTTGGCATATTCAGGAAGTGCGTCTCCCCTAGAGAATTAGAGATGCTCATATGAATTGTACACTTATCCACTGATTATACTTACCAGTTTAGAACTTCAGGGATAACAATATCACTCAATTCGTTTAGCTCAATATTTTCTTTCATAAGGGGAATCATATTTCTAAAAGAGTCAATATTGCATTTCAAAATCGCCTAAAGGTTCTCACATACTCTTGATCAGTAATATATATCTTAAGATCATCTCTGCTTCTTTCATTCAAGGCAATAGCCAACCTTTAATCGTTAGTATACCAGCCAAATCAATAAACAAAAAGACTTATAAACCACATACCCTACTAGACCAGTACCACTTCCTAATTCCACAATATTATGATATTTGCCTGCTCCTTTTCGTATCATATATCTTGAGAGTAATTCACCAGCAGGCCAAAGTTTACCTCCGCAACCAGCTGCTCCACCATCTTCGACGACTTTAAGAGGAGAGGGCAACAAGTTATCAAAAGTAAGATCCGAAGTTCCTAAATTTGTTACTTCGGGTATAGGTACAAAATCTGAAGGCAAAATATCTTCCAAATGATTAGTTTCGACCTCCATTATTATACAATATATAATATCTTCTAAAAGCTAATTATCAATAAGATTTAACGGCTATGGAAATGTTAATATAGGGTTAGGATGTTTGCTCTATTTGAAGACTTCAATGCAAAGAATCTTTTTCTTTTTGAAGAGTTACTAAGATTCTACGAAATAAACTACAGCAAATAGATAATATACAGGTTTTATGCACCAAAGATTTCATTTAATACAAAAAATACAATTAAAACAGTTATTTTTTATTTTTTGATCACCAATTCTGAATCATTTAAACAACGACACCAGAGTTGGAGGCAATTCTGGGCCAGAGATCAGCACACTCCTTACCGACAGGACCAGTGATAGCAGAACCCTTCATCTCACCCTTGGGGTTGACGATGACACCAGCGTTGTCTTCGAAGTAGAGGTAAACACCATCTCTTCTTCTCCATGGCTTGGATTGTCTGACAACAATAGCAGGCATAACCTTCTTTCTGAGCTCAGGCTTACCCTTTTTGACGGTAGCCATAACCATGTCACCGACACCGGCAGCAGGGAGACGGTTAAGTCTGGCACCAATACCCTTAACAGAGATGATGTAAAGGTTTCTGGCACCAGAGTTGTCGCAGCAGTTTAAGACGGCTCCAACAGGAAGACCGAGCTACATGTTAGTATTTTGTATACCTTTGTAAGCATCCTAGATCCAGAGTATAAAGTGTATTATAAATATCATATTGTCGTTTTAAGCTGTGTCGTATCAGTCTTTCCACGTTAATGTCCTTTAGAGGTTGCTGATTTCTACAGATCTATTATGCCGGAACTTACACTTAAGTCTTATATCTCAATTTGATAATCCAAGCTTAAACATTTTGGTGAAGTCGAATTTCATCATTTCTGATATCAAAATAATACACTTCAATACGCAAACCAAACAAGAGGGTCGTTTTAATTATTACATACCGACATTCTGAACTTGTTACCGGCAGAACCAGCTTTTTGAGTAGACATTGTTGATTAATTATGTGTCGATTCGTGATACTAAGAACTCAATAATTTGAGATGCCGAGAAAATATGTTTGGTCCAAGGGTTGGTGAAATTTGGGACTGACAATTTCTTGTAACTACCTTATTAGGAAATACTTACTAACATTACTTGCAGGTATTTAGGGCTGTAGCCCTAGAAGACCATGCATCCCAGTTATTATACTTTTTACACTATATGCGGCTGAAATAATTTGATGAAGCTAGTCTCAACAGCCTTTGTCCAACATGTAGAGTTCTGTGGTAATTACACTGTAACTGTTAAAATTATAGTCAGGTTAAGTTAGGTCAACTTTAAGTTAAGTTAAAGTCAACTTTCAGTACGATTTGATCTGAAAAATGTATGGTATTGTACCCGGTGTATTGCCAAATGAATATATATTGAGTATATTGAGTTGTTAATACATAGGATCGTTACTGCAATGAACTGTAAAACTAGACGTCTATAAAATATTAAATGAGTCTTCAATATTTGTTCTACAGACATGCTTTCAGTATTGACCGAGAAGCTAAACTCCCCGGTATTTTATAAATTTAAACGATAATTAGTATTTGCTGGAATCTCACTGTTACATATGAAGCTTGCCATTCCTTAGTATATTCTGGCAATCTATCAATTATATAAGTTTCTACTGTGTCAATTGGTATATATCTGCAGATGCTTGTCACAGTTAAATCACAAGATTAAATAATAATAGAATTTAGCAATTCTAATTATAAGATAGCAATGCTCAGCTCTTGTCACCCTAAAACTACGCGTGAGGGCAGGTTATTCAGCTCTGTATCTTGCAAAATTAACCTCTGCCAAACAACAATTTCTATCATGAAATGCATTGATTAATGAACGATACATAATAATAATAATAATAATTCAATTTTAATGGTGACTACCACTGGGCTGAGTGGCGTACTCATAAACATTGAAAGCAACAAAGGCTGCTAAACCGATACCGAAGCCTGGGAGGGCACCCTTGAATCGATTATATCTGGTGAAAGGGCCTTGGTATCTCCAAGCTTCTCTGTAATAACATTAGAAACCATATAAAATATCGACAATACGATATAGAACTTACCTTCTGGCCCAAGGATCTTTAATTTGTGAAGGCATTTTTGTACTTAGTATGTATCAAATGTACGGTGCTCCAATTTCAAAGATAAATGATTGGGTAAAATTCATGTGACTACACGAAGCACGGCGCTATCTCCTATTGACTTTAATTACCCTGCGACAATGTCTCTCAACGACTACTGCCGATCATAGATCTATTATTTTAGCTAGAAGTCAAGGAGTTGTTGGTTGTTTTTATTAAGGATTCTACAAAATATGGATTATATGATGGTCGATGGCGATGAACAGAAGCATTCTAAATGGCACCAAATATATAGCCAAATTGAAACAACCCCAGATGATTTAGGACTATGGGAAGATCTACTAGAAGCGTGTGATACTTGGGAAAGTCCATTGAATAAAGCATCAACAGACGAACATATTAAATTGTTTCGATTCAGCTACGATAATTTTCTAGTACGATTCCCATTATTATTTGGCTACTGGATTAAGTATTCCAATTATGAATTTAGATTAGGAAACACTGGATTAGCTACTGATATCTTAAGAAGATCAGTAGCAGCTATTCCATACTGCGTTGAGACTTGGACAGCTTATGCCAAATTCTTGAGTGAAACAAGCTTAAAAAATGATTATATTCGTCAAATTTTTGAACAAGGAATATCTAAAGTAGGTAATCATTTTCTTTCCCATCCTTTGTGGGATAGTTATCTTGAATTTGAAGAGCGGCAATCAGAAAATGAAAATATATTTAAGATCCTCGATAGGGTCGTTCGCATTCCATTACACCAATATGCAAAGTATTTCCTACGACACCAGAAATTGAGCAATAGTATTCCTATCGAATTGCTAGTACCATCTGAAGCATTGGTTCAATTCCGAGCAGAGTATGAAATTGAAAAGTTGGAAGAGGATCCTAATACTACGGACACATCGGTTAGCGAGGAGCATGACCTTCGAGCAAGAATCGCCAATTATCACATTAACACAATATACAAAGAGACTCAATTACAAGTTAGTCGAAGATTTCGATATGAGTCATTAATTTCAAGACCATATTTCCATGTTGCATATTTAGAAGAGGCAGAACTTGTTAACTGGCGCCAATATTTGCATTTTGAAGAGATCGAAGGAAATCATGAACGAATCAAGTTACTATATGAACGAGCATTAATTCCAACGGCTTTGAATGAAGAATTCTGGCTTAGATATACCCGATGGTTAATTGCACAAGGATATTATGAAGAAGCAAGGAATGTATTCCGTAGAGCATCTATTTTGCTACCAATTGGTAGACCAGCTCTTCGATTACAATATGGTAGATTCGAAGAGGCCAAGCAAAATTTGCTTACTGCTAAAGCTATCTATGAAACAGTTTTACAAGACTTGCCTACCTGCATTGAAGCAATTCTATTGATTTGTGGATTAATATCGAGACTATCTGGAGTTGAAGCTTCAGTTGAGTATTTAAAGGAAATCCTACAAAATGGTAACGACCAGTATACTGCTGATGAAAAGGCAGCTATTGTACAAGGTATTGCGCAACAATATATTATTGCCAAGAATATCGAGTCGGCAAAGAACACATACGAGTCAGCAATTCCCGACTGTGGACAGAATTTCCGATTTTGGAAGTATTATCTCAATTTTGAAATAGTACATGGAACTGATATCCACAATGTATATACTAGTTCTAAAATTAGTGGATTAACAGATGTCGAAGTCAAAGAATTGACACATATTTATATGTCATACATTCTAGGAGCAGGAACTAGGGATACCGCCAGTGAATTCATCAAGTTGGATCGATTAGTACACCGCAATATTGTAAGTTGATGAGATTTGATTATAAAAAATAATACTTAATATTAAATAGTAATGTATGTTATGAGTTTTACGAATATATAGATATAAGTATCAGACTAAAGAAGAATTGTTATTGTCTTCAAATGGAGCCAAGTTATTCAAATAGCTGGATGATGAACTCGACGAACCTTCACTCAACGAATATGGTTCACTGGACTTAATAGCTGTCAAGCTGGGGAAGTAATGTCGCTAAATGTTAGATTGTTAGAAAGGAAAGACTGACATGTTAAACATACATATGAAACAAAGGCAATAAGACTGCCTAAAATGCTACCTGAAATGATATCAAAATAATGGTGTCGATAGTCTTCGGTTCTACTAATAGCAATATATAGGGCTAATAAGATGGGTCTAAATGTTAATTTCAATTGATATGAAAGATCAAGCGTTGATACTCACAAAAATGAAACAACTGGCTTATATGTTTCGGCATTAGGGCGAAATGCCGATAACTGACCACCAATCCAAAAAGAGAAAAATAAAAGACCAGAAAAGCTAGTTGAAGAATGACCAGAGGGGGTACTTTTCAAGCCTTCCATAATAACTGTGAGATTTGTGTTGGTACATACTTCGATTCCAACCGGTCTATCAGTAGGAGTACCAGCTTGAGGGATACATCGTGAAATAAAGTCTGGCCTAGGTCTTCCAAGCCAAATCTTAATAGCATTAGTGACAAACCCGTTAAATGTGACACTAAGGGCTAATCCTAGTAAGGAGATATAGATAAGTCTCATTCTATTACGTCTTTTCGAATAGGCTAATGGTACTAAAGTAATAAAGATGGCAGGTACAACCACTGCTAATATAATACACAACACATTAGGGACACGTTCATGCTGGGTCATAGGATATTGGATTGTAGGATCGTCAATATAAAATAACCGATTAAAAGGATCCTTCAAATCCAGGATAATATAAAGGGTCACCAGCAGAATCACTACCCCAACGTCTGCTATATGAAGTCTCATTGCTCCTCTCTTGTTCAAATATTCCGTAGAAAATTCCATACCAAACCGATTTTTAAGAACTAATATAAAGGATCGAGATTCAATTCAATACCAAACACAACCCAATATTGTCTAATGTAGCCCTGGAAGCCAGCTTTGTTAACAGAATCTGAACCTTACACACTCCGAAGTGGAGAACCACAAAACCTAACTTTAAAACGCACCCTAGTGACACGCCCTCTAGCATGCTTCAGCAATAATGATCAGTAAATTATCGGTGTCTAAGACCCGAGCTCGGCCAGGCTCGTATCTCTGTGAGACAAGATGCAATTGCAAAAGACTTGATATTTGAGATGAAATATATTATTTTCAGATTTAGTTTTAATTTTAAATTAACAGTTACTGTAATTATGTTGGCGGTTAATTGTCTGGTTGTGGACAGTTTCTTACTGTTAGGACAGAACTAGTGAAAGTAGAAATTGATTTTTAGAGCGATAATATTTATATATTTATAATTTATAATTTATAATTAATAATTAATAAATTGTGTTTTATATAGTTAGGTAATCTATGTCGACTCAACAGTGGACTGTGGGTACTTAAATAGTCAAGCCCCACTATCGGCGGGCCTGGTGGATAGCATTGAAATTGAGAGTCGAACGTTCATGTGAACCTTCCTTCACATAATGGATGGACCAGATACAATCCGAATCCTGTTGACCACAGATAATCATGTGGGGTACAAGGAAACAGATCCTATAAGAGGAGATGATGCCGCCAATACATTTGAAGAAATATTAAAACTGGCAAAGGATCGAGATGTGGATATGATTCTACAGTCTGGGGATCTGTTTCATACCAATAAACCATCCAAAAAATCATATTACCAAGTAATAAAGAGTTTGAGACTCAATTGTTTAGGAGATAAGCCATGTCAACTAGAAGCATTGAACTATGGTGTATTGTCTCTAGACAAAGAGTTTGATCATATCAATTATGAAGATCCTAATATTAATGTTGCGATCCCAATGTTCGCTATAAGTGGGAACCATGATGATTCAGGGGGAGCATCAATGCTTTCTCCAATGGATGTTTTGTCTGCAACTGGTCTTATGAATTACTATGGAAGAGTTTCAGAGAATGATAATATTTCGGTTACTCCAGTTTTGCTTCGGAAAGGCTATACTAAGTTGGCACTATTTGGACTCGCTAATGTAAGAGATGAGCGACTGTTCCGAACATTCACTCAGGGAAATGTTAAATTTTTACGGCCTAATGCTATGAAAGACGAATGGTTCAATATAATAGCTGTACATCAGAATCATGTATCTCATTCTGATACTGGGTATTTACCAGAGAAATTCATTCCAGACTTTATGGATTTAGTGATTTGGGGTCATGAACACGACTGTGCTATAGACCCAGTACGAAACCCACAGCAAGGATTTAGTGTCATTCAGCCAGGTAGTTCTGTAGCTACTAGTTTAGGTGAAGGTGAAGCTATTCCGAAATATGTTGGTATTTTATCTATAACTGGACGGGAGTTCAGTTTAGAAAAGATTCGACTCAAAACCGTCAGACCATTTGTTACTGAGAAAGTAGTATTATCCGCAGATAGTTTTATTAAACCTGGACCAAACAGTAGAGGAGAATTAATAAGATGGATGACTAGCAGAGTGGAATATATGATTCAAAGAGCTAACGATGAATGGAGATCATTACAAGATCAAGATGATGAAGATAAAGAACCTCCTTTACCTTTAATACGACTAAGGGTGGATTATTCTGGTGGTTATGAAGTTGAAAATCCTACGCGGTTTTCAAATAGATTTGTTGGTAAAGTAGCCAACGTTACAGATGTTGTGCAGTACTTCCGTAGAAAGTCTGGCACTACCAATTCTAACAAGAGTACAAAAAAGACAGGCCAACCGCAAGAACAAGAAACACCAGAACACGAGTCTTTGGCATTAGATAATCTAAAAGTTCAGTCTCTTGTTCAGGATTATTTAAAAGAAGAACATCTAAAATTACTGCCGGAATCCGGATTGGGAGAAGCCATTAGTCAATTTGTTGATAAAGATGATAAGACAGCAGTCAAGGTATTTGTAGAAGATTCTCTAGATGTCCAGCTTGAGACGATGCTAAGGTTAGATGTGAATAGTGAAAAGGACATTGCTGGTGCAATGCAAAGGGCTCGTGATATATTGGAGTCTATTCGTAATGATGTCGCCCCTTCAACAGGACAAAGTCTTGCTACCGCCATACCTAGCTCTACTCCTAACATACCTATATCGAGTAGATCAATTGCAACCAAAAGTAATACGAAAGCATCATATCGAAATCAAGGAAAGCAGAAGAGTGCAGAAATTGTAGTTGATTCAGAAGAGGAGGAAGAAGCGGTAATGATTTCCAGTGGACCAGAGAGCGATGAACTGGATTCCATAGTTGTAGATACGGAATCTAATTTTGGTGAAGAACCAATTAAACCAACTACATCCAAAACTAGAAAACCTTCTACGGAACAAACTAAAAAAATTGTTGCAATATCTAGAAAGGTAGCAGCACCAAGAGCTACTACTGCCGCCGCCAAAGCTTCAAAAGCTGCCAAATCAGCGGCTAGATGTTCTAGCAGAATCACAGGCAGTAACCAATCAACAAAATCAAAACCAAATACTTCTTTAACATCAGCTAAACAGCAAACATCTAGAAATACTAAACAAGTGGATTATACAGTAGGTGATTTAATGGATTACATAGCTACCGAGCTTTACTAACATACAGGCCTATGATGAGGACGATGGGTTTGACTAATGCCGCATTGGTTTGTACAGTAATAGTTACATTAATTAATTATAGTAAAGGGCTAACCAAGTGGGATCATACTTGACTTGTTAAATAATTTATTTATAAAAAGAACCAAATTTTAGTTTTTGATATCAGTTAAGCTAAATCAAGTTTGACAATTAATTAAAGTCAAAAAGGCAAAAATAAGGAAGAAAAAACTAGATCATAAAAAGATTTCAGCATGCGTCTAAGCTTAAGACTACTACAAAATCATATAACATTATTTACAAGACCAAATTGTGGTCTATGTGCCAATGCTAAGCAAACGTTACATAACACTTGGGAAACCAGCATAAACAAGTTTTCTTATTTAGAAGTGGATATCACCAAATCAGAAAATCAGAAGTGGCATGATTTATATGCTTATGATGTCCCAGTCATTCATGTTCAAACTGATGAGAGCAATAGCAACTATGTGAAGTTAATGCATCGATTTTCCACTTCGGAAGTTTTGGCGAGTCTAGGGGAAAGTGGTTCAACAAATCAAACAAAATGAGCAAACTTTCATAATAGAAAATGAGGTTAAAATTAGATATTAGGGAACGTGAGTAATAAAGATAATAATGATGGACATTTCCAAATAAAATAAAATAAAGGAATAATAATATGAAAGGGAAGACAAGAAAAAGTCTTAACAATTTGCAAAGGGGGAGGGGAATCATGGGAGTCTAGAGGTTAAAACAAAAACACCCCTAGCAAAAAAAAAAATAATAATAATAATAATAAATTAATAATAATAAATTAAACAAAAGTGATTTCTTGTTTCACTTTTCCATGTTTATTTCTGACATGTTGCATCATGTTATCTTTACGAGAAAATACTCGTGAACATAAATTACACTTGTAATCCTTTTGTCCATGATGCATAGTTTCAATATGTCGAAATAAATGTTCTCGTCTGGCAAATGCTCTTCCACAATTTTCACATTCGAAATTCTTCTTATGAGCAGTCACAGTTATTTTGTGAACTGGTGAATTAAGCTTTAATACATCCCTGCCGGGGTAATAGTTACCATAAGCTTTGGGATCTTTTGAAGGGGAGGAAGGATTACCACCAACAACACCATTTGTAGGCATCATTCCATTAGTAGGAGATGAGGGACTAGATACATTTATTGGTGGTAACATTCGCTTTGTATTATAATAATCTGAGTCATAATCGTTAGAACCGTTGGATCCATATGAAGGGGTTCTATGACGCTTTGTTGGCGAACTACCTTCGTCAGGATATGAAAAAGAATCCGGATTTTGGCGAAGGCTTAACAGCACTAAAGCAGCAGCATTGACTTCAGACATTGTCGTAGTTTTAATCATTAGATTAATTCACCAGCAACAAGAATTGAGTTATGGTATTAAGAACGAAGCAAAAGAAAAAAAAAAAAACAAATGGGTATCTTTTGTTTATATATATATATATATATATATATATACGAAAATTTGCTTTGTTTTTCTTATATTTTTTTGTTGATATTTATATTATATCCCTTTAACAGTGAGATTGATAGCAAACTTGGTCGGTTGGTTCTGGTAATGAAATTAATAAATATTGAAAGATGGCAACTTAGTTGACAATTTTCTTGTTTGCTGTCGAATTAAAGGAAACTTTTGGTCGATATATGTGAATAAATCCCAGGCTCTAATAAAAGCCTAGAAAATATACCAATAAATATAATGTAGAATCCACCTAAAAACAGCAGCTTTGTTGTATTAAATCAAGACAAATAGTTTCCTTAAAGATGTTAAGATGGCGGGAACTTTGTAGTAAAACAAAGACTTAGGGGGAAGGCTAGTTCCAGGGGGTGGGCTAATATAGGTCAAGTAGGTAATACTGGGTGACAAAAAAAACCAAAAAAAAAAAAAAAAAAATCAAAAAAAAAAACCGGAAAAAGCAAAAACAAACTATGCCTTTAACAAAAGGAAAAAGTAACTTACAGTAACAGTTAACCGCTAAAAAAGTTAACTTTCAGTTAACTTGTTAATAGTTATCACAGACAACAAATCAATATAATATAAAAGCTAGTACGATAAGAAAATAAAATAGATTGGCAAATAAGTAGAAATATATATCATTTAACAATTGCAAAATCATAAGTGTTAAGTTAATCTGGAGTGCTTGGTTTCAGGGGACAAGGATCAGATTTCCTGGTTAGTAAATAGGATATCAACTGTTAATGTAGATTAAATAATAATTCCTATGTATTCCCTACAGGCAGCTTTATGAAATAATTAGAGTGACTAAGTTACAGAAATGAATAGACTGCAGTATTGAATAAATGAAAAATTCGCTGGTCCTGAGAGCATAACAAAATTAGTATCGAGGCAAAAATAATTTTTTGAGCATTTGGTGATGAGTAATTTGTAAACGAGTGAGAAAAACATTTCTTTTTTCGATACAATTGGTTAACTTTAGAAACTTAAGTTTTCTTAAGTTTTCCTCTCATTGCATACATAACATAGTACGGTCGCCACGATGAAATGCTGCTGCAATATCCAGGGTCATACAGAAGTAAATAAACAACAACCACTAAAATAAAAAAAGATAGAATAAAATAAAATAATTAATTAAAAATATGTAAAAAGAAAAATAATTACACAATTTTTGTTTACCTACCACTCCAATTCAAGTCAATTGATAATTATTGAGTTTATTTATATTAGATCGGCTGTCCCCCTGATGGGTCTACTAATGCTTGAGTACAACGCCTCCAAATTGTGGTAACTTATCCGAACCAACTAATTAATCGTTTAACTTAGCACTAAATTACCACCGTACATGCTGTATATATATGCTGGTTGAGATCATTCTCTAAAGCTATATCACAGTTAGTTTACGATTCAAGTAAATAACAGGCTGGTATCTTTTGCTTAAGGAGTAAATGATGTATCTATTAATTGGGCAGGGGAAAAATTTTTGTTCTCAATTTCAGGAGGTCTATATAAATAAAGCAACAGTTGCTCTTTCAAAATAAATAAATTACAAAATACAATCTAATCTAATAATGCTTAATGCAACTTGACATATTATCTAATTATAAAAAGTGGAGCCAGCAAAAATGGTTGTTATTATCATCCTTCCATATGAAGTTATTATTCAGGGGGGAACTTCCCCCTGCCAGACAATGGTTGTAAGAGGGTAACAAGGTTTAGGTTAAGGATCCTTCCAAATTTGGAATACACATAGAAGGGGGCAAGCAGCCGGCTCAGTTGACTGAAAGCCTTATAGCACACTGTAACTAGTGCCTGCTGCAACCTGCAAGCAGCTTGTTTAGGAAAATAGCTGACTTACTGAAAGTTGTGACCTAAGCTACAGAAAGTTGTTAACTTTTGTTAATCAACATGAAATGCCAGTACATAACAACATACTGTACTACATACATGCTGTTGAGCTTTGTGTTCCCAGACTAAACGCTAAACAGCCAGCCATTCCTATTGATCGCAATGGACAAGGCAGTTAGTTATAAAATAATTTGTTTCAATGTATCATTAATTTGGAATTGAAAATAGTATTCTTAGCTAATTTATATTTGTTTAATGTAGGTATGCATCACATTGAAGCTATCAAAAATAATGGGTCCAAACGAGTTTCTACAAACAAGTGTAAGTTGTACACAGTAGTAACTTATATAGTAATACTAACTCAACTCAGTTAACAAGCTATTTTAAAAAGCCACAGGCGATTTTTTTTTTTTGCTAACCGCAGAACTATATAGGGAGCCACTCTGATCAAGGGACATTCAAACTTATTATTGTACATACTGAAGCCCATCCTGACCTAAGTCTAGCTACTGCAATCACTGTAACTAGTCACTGGTACCTACCTATAAAAGGACAAATTCAAGAAATAGTCTAAATATGACCTGTTGATACTTTACAATTCAGGTCCTCAAAGGTTCAACACTTTATTACTGTGTTATCAATTCAATTGACAATTTGAATTCTGTCAATAATTGCTATTGCTATTTTTCTATTGTTATAATTAAGACCTATTTCGTTGTCTCTACATTAAAGGGTCTTAGTCTTATGTACCAGTACCCACTAACCGCTGATTTTGTCCCTTTGTCAATCACCAGGCAGGATCTTACAGCCACTCGCTAACTAGTCAAGAGATTGTTGTATGTCTGAGTAAGGCCTGTCCGCCTTATCACGAGTCGATCTGAATACACATGCATGATCTGGATTGAATCTGATCTAATCATACAACAGATTAATCGATTACCACCGTGCTATGGACGACATACTGTATACTTGATTTAACTTTACTGTTAAATTAATATGGTGAAGCTAAGTGCTCCTCCCTATTGATCAATGCCAATATTGATAGAACCAACCAAACAAACCAAGCTACATGTGCTGTGCAGTCACCCTACATTGTTCGTATAAACTGGTCCAATTGTACCATATTGGTACGAGTGTGTATTTTAAACTGAAAAAAAAAAAAAAAAAAAAAAAAAAAAAAAAAAAAAAAAAAAAAGCAATTGAGCTCTTTAAACCAATTCACATTATCTCCACTAGCTACTGTTAAAATGAAATTAACTGCCAATAACAATTTAATCCTGTAACCGAGATTCATAGTGCTGGGACCCGCCTTGACTTATTTTGTCGGCCATTTGACCCACCTCCTGCACGGTGTCGGCAGAAAAGCCACATGATCAATTTCGGACAAAAATCCTGAAGTGTTCATCTTCTTACATTAAGTTAACTTAACTTAACCCTGTTACTAACCAGGTTCAACCTTTTAGCCTGCACTGTGCAGGTGGTTGGTTTATTTGGGAAAATTCGTGTTGCCCCTGAGCTACCGCTGTAACTGTACAACTTCGAGGTTGATGGACTAGTTAACTGTAACAATTGTTTAGTGTAGATAACGCTTAATATACGATATACATAAACCCACATTTCTGACATTACAAAGTTCTAGTTTATTTTTATTTCTCTTTTTTTGAAAATACCTACGTGATTTCAAATCTTTAAGTTGTGGTGCTCATATCCCCTCTTTAAACTCATCCTCTGGAATGCCGTCCTCTAGATTCCTAACGATAGCGAACTCCCTAACTGCAAAGCTAAAACCCTGGAAGGACTGTAACGTTTGTTACTGGAAGTTAACTTAACGTTACAGTATACTATTATACCATTATTGGACACAATAAACGCTGTATAAATATACGATAAATAATTTTGTCTTGTTTGATCCTGGCAAACTTCCAAACTTACTACCTTTACATTTAGCCCAACAACTTTAAAAGCCTGTTTTAGCAGTACTAAATGTAACAGTTAACTTAGCTGTTAGCTCATACCCCTGAGTTATGTAATTTACGGATGGCCCGCCAAGTTAACACTAAGCCTTTTGACTGCTTTACCAGGTAGTCCTTTAATCGATTTATTGAGGAGGCCAGTCCAGCTAATTAAGGCCTAACCCTATATCAGGTAGTATTAACAAAGTTAACACTTAGTTAGCTATTCTCATCTCTTATCTTAAATTCTCCTTATTAAAAGTATTCAAAAATTTTAAAAATCCTTTTTCTTTTTTTCACTAGTTGTTCAAGTTAATTTATTCACAATGGAAGCTTAAATTTCCGTTTAAACTCTTCATCATTGGATTTAGGAATATCAAGTACGATATATTCTAAAGTCTGAAGATACTCTGTTAGCTGCAAAACAAGTCAAGATGGTTTTACCAGAGGAAGAATTTCTAGAAATACAAACAAATGAAGTAGAAGCATTGAAGGCCATTTATATGGCCGATTTTGAGGACATCACTGCAACTAGTAGTGCATGGAATGTAAGTTTTTGGAATAATCCTTCTATAAGTTTGCATCTAACCCATTTAGAAAACTCCTAGTCCTTCATTCAAAATTTCACTAAGATCTACAGGTCAAGAGACCCAAGAAAATATTGTATCTGCTACTATGAAAATTACAATGACTTCAACATACCCAAAATCTTTGCCCACTATAACAATTGATTCATCAAGTAATTTACATCCCAAACAGGTTGATTATATTCGCCAACTCATTGACAAGACAAAACGATCCTTGTTGGGACAAGAGATGATTTTTGAAATTACTTCTGTAGTTCAAGACCAACTTGATGAATACGAAAGAATGGGGGCAGAAGCTCCTAGTTTAGAAGAAGAAAGATTAAACAGAATTAAACAGCAAGAAGAGCAACGTCGTCAGGAGGAAGAAGCTTTACGTATTCAACAAGAACAAGAATCAAAAGAAGAACAACGGGTGCTTGATGAGATGGTCAAAGAAGAACTTAATAGAAGAAAGAATTCTCAAAGGACTACTGCTGGTCAAGATTTGGTTGTACATGACGATAAATTATTAAGTAACAATGCCATTGATCCTTCTGATGTCGTAGTATTTGATCGAATAATTACTGCTAGAAGAACCAATGGATCATTGATTCGATTCCGACAAGTTATGGGCAAGATTCCTACTACTAATAACTTTTTTGGAAGAAATTACATTGTCAAGCCATATCTACCGGAATCTCCGTCTGAGTCTGAGCTAGATGATTCGCTGTTATTATTAACTGAGATTGATCTAGATGAGTCTTACTGGACTAGTGCTGAGGGTCGAAGACAGCTCAATATTTTTGAGTCTGAGCTTGAATCCATTAAAGACCTTCGACATGAAAATATAGTTCCTTTATATGAGGCAAAGATCACCTTGAAGCCTGATGGTAAAGGCTGGAAAATATTCCTTTTGACATTATACTCTTCAATAGGTACTTTGAACGATTTGTTAGATGCTGTTGATACAGTTAGTGCCAAGGTAGCGAGAACCTGGTCAATTCAAATTTTGGAAGCTCTTGAAGCTATTCACAAGGCTGGTTTGGCTCATAAGGATTTGTCTCTTGATAACATAGTTTTATTCCGTAACAAGGAATTAGGCGAGACTTCTGTCAAACTTGCATGTACTTCTTATGGTTATAAATTAAGTGAAATGAATAGGTTACATCCGTTCAAAGCCTCTACAAAGTCACCCCTACCGAGTTTTAACCCTGCTTGGAGACCTCCAGAATATAATGACGCAAATGGCCAATCAAATCGAAAGGCAGACGTATGGTCTTTTGGAGTATTGTTTATACAACTTATTACTGGTAAATCAGTTGTCAATGAGTTTGAGAACCCAGAAGACTATATTTGCTCTTGCTCTTCAGGTCCTGATTCATTGCCAGAGTTTTTATCCAAAATCTTTAAGACATCTCCTAAGAAGCGGCCCTCAGCATTTGATTTATTACTATCACAATTTTTACGATCGGATGGCTCTTTAGCCGCTATATCCTCCCCACAAGTTGATAGATCGTCGTCAGTTAACTCACGACGTAGACGCTCATTTGGTAATAGGACCTCAAGAAGAAGTTTTAACTCTGATAGGAGTGGCCACTTAGCTCTATCACATTCAAATGGTTCATCTTTTTCACGGTATGTCAATGATTTTGATGAAGCAGTGGTTTTGGGTAGAGGTGGCTACGGAGAAGTTGTTAAAGCTAGAAATAAGGTGGATGGAAGAGCATATGCTATTAAAAAAATCCAAGCTACTGCCGACAAGCTAGCGTTTATTTTGCAAGAAGTTTGGTTGCTATCACGATTGAATAACCAGTATGTAGTAAGATACTTTACTGCTTGGTTGGAAGATGATTACTCACTCAATTATGATGATAGCGCTATTGCATCTGAAGATGAGTCCGGTTCTGATGCTATCTCTCAAACTAGTAGGTCTCTAACAGCTTCTCGTATAAATCTTGCAGAACTTTCTTACAGTGCATCGATGGATTTTATGTCCAATTCTCGTGCAGACGGTTATCCTGATATTGAGTTTGGCCTTAGTTCAGGCGAGGAAGAAGCTGTTAACAATCTCAGTCTAAGCGAATCGAATAGCGAAGATGAAGATAGTGATAGCGATGACTCTGATTCTGATTCTGATAATAGCCATCTCATTAGCTCTTCTATAGTATCAACAACAAGAGTTGGAGGGTTGCAATCGCTTAAGCCTGTCTTTGCTGCTAAAAAAATGCAAGCACGGAGTACCCTATATATTCAGATGGAATATTGTGAAAAGCATACATTGGCAGATCTGATTAAAGACCAATTGTATTCGAAGCCAGATGAATACTGGAGGCTATTCAGACAGATCCTGGAAGGCTTGAGCCATATTCATAGCGAGGGTGTTATCCATCGAGACTTAAAACCAATGAATATTTTCATTGATCAAGATCAGAATATTAAGATTGGTGACTTTGGTCTTGCTAAAAGTATTGCTCAAAGCTCCTTGTCTAATAACCAGACTTCTAGTTCTCAGGATTTGGCTGAGGATCTAACAACTGATATCGGCACTACGTTATATGTTGCAGTTGAAGCTCTCAAAAAGGAATCATCCAAAAGCTCATATAATGAAAAAGTTGATTTGTATTCATTAGGAATCATATTTTTTGAGATGGTGTACCCTATGAATACTGCTATGGAGAGAGTAAATACTTTAAGATCGTTGCGAGAATCTCCCAATAATATTCCTGACGCCTTCTTGGGTAAACGATATGATTCAGAAAGGAGGATTGTCCAGTCTCTATTGGATCATTCGCCTTCCAGTAGACCCAGTGCAAGAGAGCTTTTACAATCTGGCGCAATTCCTATCCCCCAAAAAGATGAAACGGTAAGAGAAGCTTTGAGGAGCTTGGTTGATCCAGACCCTAACTCTCCTTGGCTTTACCAAGTCTGTAATGCTTTGTTTTCAAGACCTCTTCCATCTGCTCAACAAGTTTTATATGACCGTTCCCAGTTAGCAATAGAAAAACCACAGTCCAGATTTGTTGATGCAACAGACAAGTTACTTCGGTCAGCAATTGTTGGCGCGTTGGTTTCTGTTTTTGAAAGACATGGTGCTATAGAATACAATGATAGATCTTCCATCTTCCCTCGATCTATTTTCTATAATGCTACAAATGTGTTTGAGGTAATGGATCCTTCAGGAAATATTCTACAATTACCGTATGACCTGACATTACCTTATGCTCGACGATTAGCAGAAACTGTTCCTTCATTTCAGAAATCTTATACTTTTGGCACTGTGTATAGGGCAGATGAGAGAAATCGAGGTACACATCCAAGAGTCTGTAGTGAGGTTGATTTTGATGTCATTACTTTTGACTCTCAGGACTTACCGTACCATGAAGCTGAAACACTTAAAGTACTCGACGAAATTGTTGATATTTTACCATGCTTTAAATCGACTTCTGTGTGCTTTTATATCAACCATACTGATATATTGCATACGATTTTGGATTACTGTGGGTTTACTGCCCCACAGCGAACTTCTGCTTTACGGCTTCTGGGACAAGCTGGTCAAGCACCTGCAAGACCTGCTGTACGAAATGAATTACTATCCAAATCAACATTATCTGCTACGGCATTAAATACTTTGGAGCAGTTTGGATTTCGCGAGGATATAGATCGGGCTGAGCAACGATTATTGAAACTGTTTGATAGCCCTGAATTCTCCAAAAAGGCTGTTTCTGACGCTATTTTAAACCTACGAATGGTTGTTAATCAGTTACGAAGATTTGGAGTTGCAAAGAAGATTTATCTTGCCCCATTGAGTAATTATAATGAAGCCTTTTATCAGTCGGGTATAATGTTTCAAGTAGTCGTGGAAGAGAAGCAAAATAGAAGCGTATTTGCAGCAGGAGGACGTTATGATCGATTAATCCGCCAATATCGACAAACATCTATAGACAATGGTGCTGCTGCTCGTGGAGTTGGATTTAATCTTGCATTAGATAAGCTTGTTGATACAATGGCCACCTTCCGAGACAATTCTGTCAAAAAGTCCGCCAAGAAAAACGCAAAACAAGAAATAGTTGATGATTACAAGATTGATTCTCTCAGTCCTTGGTTACGACCCCGATGTGATGTCTTGGTAGCTAGTTTTAACAATGCCAATATTAAAGGACTATGTGTTGATATCTTGAGAGATTTGTGGGCCAATGGTATTAGAGCTGATCTAGTCAGAGAGTCTTATTCATCCGAGACATTAGTTAAAATGGCATCAAAAGACAACATAAATTGGGTGGTGGTTGTTAAGCAGATCAATACTTATGTTAGTTCAAGCAACTATAAGCCACTGAGGGTCAAGAATATTTCTACCAAGAGGGATCTTGATGTTTCTATTGAAGACCTGATCCCTCATATACTAATGGAGCTGTCTGATCGGCATCGAGCCCTCAGCTCTGTTTCGTCACTATCTAACTCGGCACTAGCGGCAGCGTTAACTGGAACTTCTATTATCAGTGGTAGTAACGGTTCATACAAATCCCCGGCATTAAACGGCATTGATGTAGAGTCACCTACTTTAAGAAGTCGAGACTCTGAGCCTAGTTCTCCGCATGCTTCAGCCGTAAGCTTTTCAAATCTTCCTATTTCAACAAGCAAAATTACAATCTTGAATGAATCTGGAAAATTGAAGGGTGGTAAGAAAAATAGATGGCTCCTAGAAGAAAATTGCCGGGCAGCGTTGACAAAGTACTTGAAAAACCTGTCTTCTGCTCCTGTGTATTCATTAGATGTCAAAGATGAAACATTAGATGCTATTCTAACCACGTCTCCCGACCAGCCTGATGAGTGGAAGAGAAAAGTTGTAGGTACAAGCCCATCTCAAAAAGCCTATATTCTCAATATTCAGGGGGTGTTGTCAAAGGAGAAATCCAGGGGAACGGATTTTGTGATTTTGTATTCTTCCAAATCCGAAAAACCCTGTGTATATAATTTACAAAATTAATGAGTGCATATTTTAACTTATAGATATTTGAGAACTAATTTCAGAACTATTCCATGATTTTCAGATGTAGCAATGGTTGACAAGACTAACAAAAGATCACTTGCTTGTCTCTATCAACATTTCTCTGCAACTAAATAAAACTCAACAAAACAAAATAAATCTTGAATACCACCAATTATTTTTTTTTTCATTAATTATTAGACATGAAATTGCCCAACTATTTTGTATATACGTATCACCAGTTTTCCGGCCAACATCGGTACGTAAGGGCTGTGCATCATATAAGTGTGCTGAAGTAACCCGGCTTAGGTATGCCGCCAGCTTATCCAATAACCCGATTGAGAGGTGCCTTATACAGACCGGTTGTACTTCTCCACATCAGCAATCACTGTTTCTGATATCATTTGTTTTAGGGAGTTTCCTGGTGCCGAGACGCTTATATATTAAAGGTACCTGGTCAATTACATATATTATCCACTTTTTTTTTTTTTTTTTTGCTTCTGATTCGTATTTGTTGTGCTAATTTTGTTGGTCAGAAAGTGATTGCTAGGTAATCGGGTAACATGGCAACATTACCTACACCGCCATTTCTTGTGAAGGCTCTCTATCCTTATGAATCAGATCATCCAGATGATTTGACCTTCGCTGTAGGATCAATTATTAAAGTTACTAAAGTTGAAGATGCAGAATGGCTTTCAGGTGTATATGCTGATGACAATTCGAAATCCGGCATATTCCCATTAAACTTTGTTGAAGTTTATGAAGAGCCTGAGCCTGTAATTCCGGTAGCACCTCCACGACCTACTGCAATTGTTACTCAACCTATTATAAGGAATCCTGTAAGAGAGGCAACTTTACCTGGACCATCAACTGATGATTGGTCTGACGATGAAGATGCTGAAGCTGAAGGGGAAGACAAGGCGATTCATATTGGTCCCCCTGTCAGCAGTTTGCCCCATCATGATCCATCTGAGGACCAATTTCTTAACACGAAGGAAATTGAAGAAGAGGAGCCTGTAGTTGTTGAACCTCCAAAAAGTGTTGCACGAGATGAGCCCAAACTAAAACCTGCTGTTATTAGTAGTAGTCTACCACCACCTGCTGCTGCTGAAGTAGAGAGTAGCCATGCTCACGAGGAACATGATTCCAAGCCAGTTCCTAAGCCAAAGAGCAACGCATTCAGAGATCGTATTGCTGCTTTTAATGTTCAGAATGAAGCAGCGCCACTTGTTCCTGGTCAGAAGATTGGACAATCTTCATTTGTCAAGAAACCATTTATCCCACCACCAAGCTCTTATGTTCCTAGTATTCCTAAGTCCCAGCCATTGTCTGGAACTTCTACTGTTTTCAAGAGCGATGATAAGCCTGTTGCTCCACCTCCTGAACCTATAAATATGCATTCTACTGAGGCCGGGGAGGAAGAAGATAATACACCTAAGTTGAGTCTTAAGGATAGAATCCGACTTCTTCAACAGCAGCAACAGGAAGAGCAAGAGCGAGCTGAAGCTGCAGCTTTCAGAAAGCAGCAACGAGCTAAAGCTAAGAAGGCGCCCCCTGCTCCACCTTCTGCTGTGGCAGCTGCTGCGGATTCTGAAGCTGATCTAAAGCCATTGGAAAGAAGTACAACAGGAGGCTCGAAATCTGAATTGGTTTCTATGGGTACTGGTGGTTCTATTGGCTCTGATATAGAGCCAATTCAAAGGTCGGGTAGTTTTGCCGTCCAGCATCTTGCTGAAGTTGAGGAAGAGGAATCACTGTCTCCGGCTATTCCTCCTATTCCCAATTCTTCTACTGGTGAAAGTGTGATTGCTGGAGGTGATGACGAACATGATATTGATAAAGAGCAAGTGGACGCTACACAAGAGGATTCAGAAGCAGAAGCTGAAGAAGATGAAGAAGATGAGGATGACGAAGAAGAGGCTAGAAGAATTGCTATCAGAGAAAGAGTTGCCAAGATTTCAGGTATGAGTATGAATATTGGATACCTCATGTCTGGTGGCATGCCACCACCCTCAGCAAAGGCTAAATCCAAGAAGCCTAAGCAAGCATCTACTGAAGAACCCACATCTATGGAGGAGAGTCTTTTGCACATGCAGCAAATGGGACCTGTTGCAATGTTGCCTTTCGCTGATCCAAAGGCATTAGAGGCTCTAAAAAGAAAGCATACCAAAGATCCCGATCTAGAAGAGGAAGCTGTTCATATAGATGAAGCACCAGTTGAAAGTAAAGGTGAAGAACGATATGCAGAAGTTAAAGGGGAGCATGAGTTTGAAAATCCAGTTGAATCAGTATCGAAAGAGGTCGAGACCCTTGTTGCAGAGAAATCTGATCATGCTGCTGTTGAGTATGAATCAGTGGAATCTGATGCAGTTACCGAACCTGAAAGAAGTGTTAGTAGAGATGAAGTTATTGATGACGAATTGGGAGATGATGAGAGAACAGAGTCTGAAGAATCCAAACGCATTGACGAGAGCCAACTTAATAATAGAAGGCAATCTTATGTCAAAGGCAGTGGAACTATTCCTCCTATTCCCAAATCGCCTACTGGCCCTGATCCTGGTTATTCACCATTGACTCGTTCAAGTACCGGTATTTCTCAAGATACCCCTACAAAGTCATTGCCAACCAGGTCAAGCACTTTTGACTCTCCTGCTTCAAGGCCACCACCTCCTCCTCCTCCCTCTACTGTTCATGCTACTGTAGGTGATACTTATGATGAGGCCGACGAGGAGACTACTGGGTACGAAGCAGATGAAGATACTGACGCTAATGCTACTGAATCTGCAGCTGAGTCGCCTATTATTGCTCGAGAAATATCTTCTCCTACATCACACCCAGCTCCTATTGGAGCTTCTGTGCAAAGCCCAACATCTCCAACCGGGCCTCCTCCTCTAATTCCTTCATTTTCGTCACCTCATCCACCAACTAGAGCGGTCCCACCGCCACCACCTCAATCAAGTCCAGTTCCTCCTTTACCATCTGGAATTTCTCCTCCATTGCCAGTTGAAGCTAGATCCATTTCTCAACCTTTTTCGGCTCCACCTCCACCCCCACCTGCCGGTGTCTTCCCAGATATCCCTAACTCACATGCTCCTCCACCTCCTCCGCCCTCTGTTCCATCAGCGGACAATGATATGGATGATTATGATGCGGATACTATCAGATCATCAATCCCTCCATTGATCCGGGCGCCATTACCGCCCACAGATGAAGTACCAGCTTTACCAATACGGCAAAGCTTTGATGCTCAGTCGTCAGGCCAATCGCCTCTGGGTCACACACGGAGTCGACAATCCGTTGATTTGCGTCGCAGTAGAACCAGCTTGGATAATGGGGCATTTCTTGCGCAGGATATTGACTTGGAGTCTCCCGGTCAATGGTGGACAATTCCAGAAGGTGTACCATCTTCTTTATCTTCGAATAAAAATGCTATTTATGAGATGGAAGATAATGTAACAAGCAAGAGAGGAGGTAAGAAGTTGATTGTTCGGGATATCTATGTACTATATTATGACTATTCACAAACTAATATCACTGTTCGATTTGAACAACATGACCCAGTTGGGACTGTTTCATTTGAGCAAAATCACGCGGCTCCTCCCTCTTGGCGCCAGGATCAATTAGAAGCTGCACATGAGTTGTATGGAAGAAAGATCCTTGAGTTGGCAAGCAAAACTTCTGCATCTTCTTTTAGCGATTATGTTGGAAGTGTATTGAGCAAAGTTACTGGAGTCCTTAGACCTATTGCAGGTAAGGCATTTGGTGCTACCATCTATGACAATTTTTCTAATGCTAGTGTTCGTCAGTATGATGAGATCAGACCAGGAGACATTGTAGCATTTAGACATGCGAAATTTCAAGGTCACAAAGGTGGATTACATCAAAAGTATTCGCTTGAAGTTGGTAAAGACGATCGAGTTCATGTTGGAATCATCTATGAATGGGATGGAACTAAGAAGAAGATCCGGGTTTTTGAGCAATCAGACGGTCATTCAAAAGTCAAGCAGGACAGTTATAAGCTTGGCGATTTAAAGAGCGGAGAAGTCAAGATCTTCCGAGCTGTTGGTCGGGATTATGTTGGATGGGATCAGTGAAGACCTCGAATTCGTTAGATTATAGTTTTATCTGTTTAATGCATTATGTGACAACGTTGATATGATTTTTTTTATGTCTGTAAAGTATAGACTTAAGTGTTGTGAGCGTTAACAATTCGTCATCGTCTACAGTTCTATGACTGCTATATATGCAAAAGACTCAGGGGGATACTGTAAAGTTAACTTACTAGCTTTTATGTAGTAATTATCATCCCCAACCCTGTACATCGATTAAGCCGTTAACAATTTTTATTATTAAATTCATTAATAAAATTTTTGGGCTAAATTATATACAACCCAGGCCCTCCTGAATCTCTTTATATATAATGTACTTTTACCTTTCATACAAGAATCTTTTTAAGAAATTTATATAAAGTATATAGCTCTCGCTGGAATAATTCAAGACATGATTCTAGGATTGTAAATCTTAACATCAAGGCTTTGTTTAAATTTTAGGCACTTAAGTTACCATAAACATATTTGTACAGAGAGCCTCTGGTAGAGCTGACCTCGTTATTTGATGTTAGATACAATATTAATCAATTGATGGAAGTAGGAAAACCAACGAGTAACCATATTTCCAACGTTCTACTGTAACTGTAGATACTGAGTCTTGAATGCCGAAAGCACGTTAATGTGCCTCGCTTGTTTAGTCTAATAATTAACTTAACTTTACCTTAACTGACTCGGGTCACAGCAGCACCAGGATATGCAGGACTCGGAAATTTACCTGCGAAACATATCAAAAGCCACCTAAATTTTACCACCATAAACATACAATAACGAGTCGCTTTGTAAGCCGTGCCCGGGTTACCGTCAGGTAGCTTCTAGTAGGGATACTACAGCAATAGTACAATCTGGTAGCAAGAAATAAATCTACATTGACATAAAGGACTTTAACAATGAATCAATATCAATCAAGCTGATCCATTCGACCCCACTAAACTTACAACACATGAAGCGGGATAAAATAATACTCGACACGTCATGAAAAAGGCTGGGCTGCTGTCAACTACGAACGTATCAAAAGCTGTAGCTTGGACCATATGGCTCGTTTGTAGCCCCGAAACATCGAAAAACGGGGGTAGGGACGTTTGGCATACTCACGTGAAAGGTAAACTAAAACTGTTGGATTACCGGGTGAAATGACGTGCTCAGGGTCACAGTCTAAGAAATACGCGCATTATATGGTTTTGGTGAAGGATTTTGCATGTGAAGATGTGAAAAATTGTTGAGATAACCGTTATACAAGGCATGAGAAGGTGCGGCGTACAAAAGAAATTTCAACTCTAGCACTGATATACTGGTAAATTAAGTGAGTACTAAGGTTATGGCTGAAAAAAAAAAACGCTATATAAATACAATTGTCGACCCCCTAGGATTTTTTTTGGATTTTTTTTTTCTCTTTTTCTTCTTTACATCAAAAAGCCTTTAAGAAAACACACTTTTTTTTTTACTTGGTTTTTTAGAATCGTCTTAAGGGAAATTATTCTTTATTTATCCTTAAATTTCATTTCATTTCTCTTATATTTATAAAAAATGACTGCTCAACAAGAGACTTTCTTCTTTACCTCCGAGTCTGTCGGTGAGGGACACCCTGATAAGATCTGTGATCAAGTTTCCGATGCCGTTCTTGATGCTTGTCTTAAGGTTGACCCTCTCTCCAAGGTCGCTTGTGAAACCGCTGCCAAGACTGGTATGATCATGGTTTTCGGTGAAATCACCACCAAGGCTCAATTGGACTTCCAAAAGATTGTTAGAGACACTATCAAGCAAATTGGTTATGATGACTCTGCCAAGGGTTTCGATTACAAGACCTGTAACGTTTTGGTTGCCATTGAACAACAATCCCCTGATATTGCTCAAGGTCTACACTACGAGCAAGCTCTTGAAAACCTCGGTGCAGGTGATCAAGGTATCATGTTTGGTTATGCTACTGATGAGACCGAAGAGTTGCTTCCTTTGACTGTTATTTTATCTCACCAACTTAACAAGGCTTTAGCTGATGCTAGAAGAGATGGTTCTCTTCCTTGGCTTAGACCTGATACCAAGACCCAAGTTACCGTTGAGTACGCTTCTGACAACGGTGCTACCATTCCTAAGAGAGTTGACACTGTCGTTATTTCTACTCAACATGCTGATGAGATCTCTACTGAGGACCTTAGAACTGAGATCCTCGAGAAGATCGTCAAGAAGGTTATTCCTGCCAAGTACCTTGATGACAACACTAAGTACCACATCCAACCTTCTGGTAGATTCGTTATTGGTGGTCCCCAAGGTGATGCTGGTTTGACTGGTAGAAAGATCATTGTTGACACTTACGGTGGATGGGGTGCTCACGGTGGTGGTGCTTTCTCTGGTAAGGATTACTCTAAGGTTGACAGATCTGCTGCTTATGCTGCTAGATGGGTTGCCAAGTCTCTTGTTGCTGCTGGTCTTGCTAGAAGAGCTCTTGTCCAATTCTCTTACGCTATTGGTGTTGCTGAGCCTTTGTCTATCTTCGTTGATACTTACGGTACCTCCAAGTACAGCTCTGAGGAGTTGGTTAAGATTGTTAGAGACAACTTCGATCTTAGACCTGGTGTTCTTGTCAAGGACCTTGACCTTGCTAGACCTATCTACCAAAAGACTGCTTCTTACGGTCACTTCACCAACCAAGAGAACACTTGGGAAATCCCCAGAAAGCTCAAGTTTTAAATTGCATAATTGTCTAATTTGTGTTCTTTAAAATAGTTGAGATTGTGTTTTTTTTTTTATTGTGTGTTTTTTTAAAAGTTCGGATTTGAGGAGAATTTTTACAGTATATTCTCTTTTCTGTTCATAGTGTTTTTAATTTGCTAGTTAATTATTCGTGGCTGGCACTTCAACGCTCAACTCGTTGATTTAATACTGCCCTACTCGATGGTTTTTTTGCTATTTAGCTTAAAATTGTCAACTTTTGATGAATTATTTTATTGTTACGACGAAAATGATGACGGCTTCTTGCCATTTAATGTATTAATTTTTGCCAGCTCCGGATAATCGGTGTTGCGGGGTCTTCAACAATGACCACCATTTGCATAGATGTTAAATAGATTGTATAAATCAATAATGTTAATATTTTTTGATGTATTCAACTTAATAGTTTTACTGTATAGTGATATTTGGTTCAGTGATTTAACAATGGCTTATACTGTATTTGCGATTTCGCCAGTTCCCATTTATTTTCAATTATTTTCCCTTAACCCATTAACCATTTCTCATAAAATGAAAATTTTGTTAGAAAATGGTCTAAGGAAGGTTGTCCCCTATTATCATGCTAACAGGGTTTATTGTAAAGAAAGATGGTTCAAAAAAACTGTTTTAGAAGTCCTAAATTCTGAATATCGGGCCTATTCTCCAGACCAGCATGTATGTAAGATAAGTTGACAAAACTCTAAACATCATCTAACTGAATCTAGTTGCGACAAGTACAACTCGGCAAGGTTTCTCTTATTAAGGGCAAAAATAGAAATATAACAATAACTGGGATTGATGTGATAGACTCAATAATTGAAAATGGTGATCAACTAGAATATATAGGTCATTATCATGAACCCCCTGTTATTGATTTTGGATCGGAGATAGACATAATATTTGAGGACGACAATATTGTGGTAGTAAACAAGCCTGCAGGACTACCTACCCATCCTTCAGGAAAATATCGCTTAAACAGCTTGAGCGAAATTCTTATTGATAAGTTCAAATACCAGCTATATCGTGAGTATATCTATTTGTATTAGGCTAGAGACAAATATTAACATAAGCTACTCATAGATTAGACAGGTTAACTTCAGGGATAGTAGTACTTGGAAAATCATCAGCTGCTACATCGAAATTCCATGAACAGTTGAAGTCTGGCGATGTTCACAAAGAATATTATGCCCGCGTTTTAGGAAAGGTTCTTACATCGTATGTATTTGCCAGTAATCCCATTAAGTTAATTTTATACGTCTAACTATTTACCAAGTGACTTCACGGTTAAGTACCCCTTATTTGAAATTGATGTCAATCGAGGCTTTGAAGCATTTGTCAAAAGCTCAAAATCAGCTAAAGAAGCAGAAACAACTTTCAAGCTTTTGAGTTATGACGCTGATACAGATCAAAGCATATTACTTTGCCAACCATTGACAGGAAGGACTCATCAGATTCGTAAACATCTATCAATTGTCGGTCATCCAATTGTTAATGACGAATTATATAATAGGAAATCATTTCAACATGTGAGTTTATTACTTGATGAATTACCCAAAAGTTATAATACCGAAGATACAAACAATTCAAGAGACTTAATGCAATCTATACGTTCTGAATTTGAAAAGCTGGCAAGTGCCAACAAAGAAAACAAAATAAATAAAGCTTCAGGAGAAAAATGCTCGGAATGCAGTGTTGATATTTTCAAAGATCCTTCGATAGAAGAATTAATGATAATGCTTCATGCAAAAAAGTATTGGAGTTCAAGCTGGTCCTTTGAAGCAAACCCACCTAAATGGGCTCATTTCCAATCCGATTGATAAGTCCTTTTAATTGGAGACATGAATCTTGATTTTAATTTACCATTAAATGCATTATAATTAATGGTATTATTGGCCTTTTCTACCCATGTGAATTTGCTAGTCTTCTCGCTTCGTGCTAGGTCAAGTACTTTGTTCACTGCTTCATGCACACCTCGTTGTAAAATCCCTTTCTTGGTAACAATTCTCTTTGCAGTAAATAGATATAGACCATCTGCTGCTATTTTGTCGCTCAGATTAAGTTTTTCGAATTCGCTAGCAAGCGCTTCCTTATACCTTCGATTAATGTAGTTTCTCCATACTGCATAAGCCATTGGGTTTCTAGATCTTAAAAAGCAGTTAGGTAAATAAGCCTTAGTATATTGAAAACCATTACTTTCTTCTCCTTTACCAAATAAAGTCACAAGTGAGGGCCGAGATTTTCTTCCTGCAGATATGAAATGCCAAGGAGGGAAATAAAGAATCATCATATCATTATTTGAGAAAACAGCTCTGGCCTGGTATATTAGTTTTTTTGTAAAAGACTGTTCGACAAACATCGAGTAAGTTCCTCGAATTTGTTGCCGACTCTTAACAAATGGTGTTTTCTTCGTAACATATGGAAGCCCCATTCCATAATAATCCGGGCCACCATTCTTATGACTTAAAACAATGTCGAGAATAGCTGTATTATGAAACTGTTCAACTTCTCCTTGTTGTTCTTGTCGAAGAGGTTTCTGTGGCTCTACTGGCACAACAGGTTTCCTCTGTACAGGCCTACTCTTCCTAACAAACGAAATAGATCTTTTGAATATCCTTAAGTAGCCTGAGTTCATCTCTTGAAGCCCACATTAAATATTTATATATTATTTATTTAACTTCATACTATTTCTTGCTTGTACATTCAACCACCATTGGGAAACTTTCAGGGGTAGGGTTTATCCCCCTAGATCACACAAAAAAAAAAAAAAAAATTTAACCAAAAATAAAAAAAAAATAGTTTCTCCTTGCATTACCTTAACTACCATCTTGAAAGACTTCGGTAACGACAAAAGTCCCTTTTCTATTAAATTTTATAGAGTATTTAAAGGGTATATAAATATAATTTGTCATGGATTCTCAGTCGTTGAGTATCCTTGAGCAAGTCTTAAAGGACGTTACAGCTCCTAATACTGACGTTATTAAGGCTGCTTCAGAGAGTTTACAAAATGTTTACTACAAAAACGCACTCACCGTCCCAGCTTTGGTTAATCTTCTTCAAAACCACCCCGATATTAACATTCGTCAATTAGCCGGTGTTGAAGCTCGAAAGCTTATTCCCAGATATTGGGATCCCGAAGAGGGTGACAGAGTCCCTGCTGCTGACATTAGTGCCATTAAATCTTCCATTCTTAGCTCTACTCTTAGGGAACAGAATGCTTTGGTTAGACACACCTCCTCTCGAGTCATTTCTGCTATTGCAAAAATCGATGTTGACAATGGTAAATGGGATGAGTTGTTACCATTTTTATATCAAACTTGCAAATCTCCGAACCCAGTTGAACGGGAGGTCGCTATTTATATCTTATACACTTTGTTGGAAGCCGATGCTTCTTGCTTGATTGATGGTTCTGTCGATTTATTAAATTTGTTCAGTCAAACTATTAATGATTCTGAATCCCTCCAAGTTAGAGTTTCTACTGTTCTTGCTGTCGGAAAGGTTGCTGAAAACATCGATGCTTCTGAATATACCAGAGTTCCTGCTGCCCAAAATGCTGTCGAGTTATTTAGAAACTTGATTCCTTCTACTGTTGATGTTCTAAAGCAAGTTATCAGTGCTGATGATGAAAAGTCAGCTGGCCAAGTATTTGAAGTTTTTAGTACTTTCTTAGTTGTTGATGCTGCTTTGTTATCCAAGCACTTGAAGGATCTTATCACTTTTATGCTTACTAACATTGCTGCTGAGCGACAACTCAACAACGAATACAGAAACCCTGCTCTTCAATTTATCTTAACAGCCATTAGATTTAAGAAGAACAAGGTCCAATCTTTGAAGTTAGGTCCTCTTCTTACTACCACAGCTTTGCAAATTGCTGCTGAGCCTGTTGATGAAGATGACGAAGACGACGAAGACAGCACTCCTGGAAAGCTTTCATTGAGAATTATTGACTATTTATCATCCAGTTTACCCCCTACTCAAGCTGTTGCTCCTATTCTCCAAGTTTTACCTCAATGTTCTCAATCTACTGATGTTTTCCAAAGAAGAGCCGGTTTTTTGGCATTATCCCAAGTTGTTGAAGGTGCTCCTGATTTCGTCGCTGCTCAACTTGAATCTATTCTTCCTTTGGTTATCAACGGTTTACAAGATGCTAACCAAGAAGTTAAGATCAGTGCATTACAAGCACTTTCTCAACTTGCTTCTGAATTGCATGACATTGTTGGTGAGGAACATGAGACTTTGCTCCCATTGATTTTCGGAATCATGGATACTACTTCTTCCTTGAAGGTTGGTAAGAGTGCTTGTCTTGCATTGGACGCTATCTTAGAGACTTTGGATAAGAATGTTATTACCCAACGATACTTGTCTTCTCTCGTCCCTAAGTTGTTGCATTTGCTCAACGCTACTACTGATTTGAACTTAAAGGGATCTGTTGTTGCTGCTTTAGCCTCTGCTGCTTTTGCTGCTGGAACTAGTTTTGAACCTTACTTTGATTCTACCATTCACTCATTAGAGCCTTTTATTAGAGTTTTTAACAACCCAGCTGATGAAATTACTGATGATCAATTGACTTTATGTGGTATTACTTTGGACGCTTTAAGTGCACTTGCTGGTGCAGTTGGAAAGGAAACTTTCCGACCTTACGTTCAACCTTTGGTTGAAGCTTCTTACAAGTGCTTAAAGTCTACCCAAAGCAGATTGAAGGAATGTGGGTTTATCTTCCTTGGTGTTGTTGCCAGAGTTTACGAAAAGGAGTTTACTCCCTTCTTGCAAGTCGTTGTCCCTGAGATTTTTGCTTCTCTCGAACAAAACGAGTTTGCTGGTTTTGAGGATGATGATGAAAAGGATGTTATTGTTGGAGCCGATGGTGATGATGATGATATCTTGAAGAACTTATCTGTTAACAGCGCTTTGGCTATTGAAAAGGAGGTTGCTGTAGAATCTTTGGGAGATATTATCACTGGTACTAAAGACGACTTCTTGCCATACCTTGAAAAGGCTATCGAGATCTTAAAAGAGCTTTCAGAGCACTTTTATGATGGTATTAGAAAAGCTACTGTTTCTACTATCTGGAGAACCTATACTAGTTTCTATAATGTTTCCGGGTTGAAGGACCAAAAGTGGGTTCCTGGTTTCAACAACAAGATTAACCTTCCATCCCCTGTCAACCATCTTGCAGACATTGCTAGAGAGACCACCTTATCTTTATTACCTGCTGAAGATGAAAGATCTGTTGCTATTGAACTGCTGAATGATCTTGCTGAGGCCATTAAACTAAGTGGTCCTGTCATTCTCGGTAGTGAGGATGACCTTAAGGCTATTGTTGAGGAAATCATGCTTGTTTTATCTAAGACTCACCCTTGTCAAACCGCTGATTTGGATGAAGATGACCTCATCGCCAGAAAAGATGTTGAAGATGAAGAAGATGATGGTCAAAACGCAGAGTATGATGAAGTTCTTACTGATAGTGCAAAGGATGTTGTTGTTCAATTAGCTTCTAGTTTAGGAGAGCAATTCTTGCCATTATTCCCTCTCTTTTCTGACAGAATTGCCAAGTACTGTCTCAGCAAGAGTTCTACTGAGAGAGCTTCTGGTATTGGTGCATTTGCAGAAATTGTTAATGGTATGAGAGAAAATGTCACAGAGTGGACTGAAAGTTTGTTGCAATTATTCTTGCATGGTCTGAAGGATGCTGACTTGGAAGTTAGAAGCAACGCTGCATATGGTGTTGGTTTGCTTATTTTCTTCAGTGGTAACAGCGACTTAATCAAGAGCCAATACATTACAGTTCTCCAAAATCTTCAAAGATTACTCAAGAAGGTTGACAAGAAGCAAAGAAAATCATCGGGTAACGATGAAGAGGACAACAGTGCTAGAAGTCTTGCCAATGCTTGTGGTTGTGTTGCTAGAATGAGTTCCAAATACCCTGAGCTTGTTCCTCTTGGAGAAATTGTGCCTGTTTTGTTGAGTAGATTGCCCCTTCAAGATGGTTTGGAGGAGAACACTCCTATTTTCCAATTCATCATTAACTTATTTGAGCAAAGAAACCAAGTTATTATTGAGGCCAGAACCCAAGTTGTTGATATCTTTGACAGTGTTTTTGCCCAAGATGTTGCTGCTACTACTGCTGCCGAAGAGAGAGCTGCGAATGCCCCTGCCAAGCCATTCGAGGATGATGAGATTAAGCAAAAGGTTATCCAATTGCTTAAGTTCCTCGAGCAAGAACAGCCAGGTCTTGTTTCCTCAAAGTCTTCTCTCAGAGTTTTATTTGCATAGATTCCCTTTCATTCCCCAAAATTTGTATTCTCGTTTAAGTTTTTTTTTTTTGATTTTTTAATTGATAATGTATTTTAGTTTATACCTTTGTCCAGATTGTAGAAGTAGCTTTAAGTTATTAAGAGCATGTTTAGAACCAAGCAGGCCTCTTTAGTAAGTTATCTTAACCAGTAGCGTATAAAATTTACAAACGTTTAATTTCTAATTTAGGGATATCTGAAGATACGTAATTATACCTATGGCAAATTTACCACTGTTATATTGAATGTCTTGGAGTTCTCCTGAATCTTGACTCACTAGGTTCCACGATTGACCAAGAGGTCTCCGCCACAGGCCTCCGATTTGTCATCACGTAAGTTATTTTGCAGTATTCGACCAGTTGTCTACATAGTTAATAGGTATTCAAGTCAGACGTTCAACCCAAGTCTCGAGGTCAGTTAAAAGCTTACAAGCAATATTTACATATAACATGGTTACAGTACGTGTGCGTATCGATCAATCCTTTTATAACACCAAGTTAACTTAACCGTAGTAACAACTGTTAGTACTTTAATTACCGAACAGGTACGTGTATGTACTACATTTTCATTGCTCTATATTATTAACTTTATCCAGACCTTAACCTAAATGAAAAAAAGCCTCAAAATACACGCCTGTCAGAGAGAAAGACTAATCGTGACGTATCTCTCATTCTTGAAAATAGTTGCTACTGTAAAAGCAGGCCATAGAAATTGACATATTATTAAAAAAAAAGATGCAATATGAGACTTGTGGCTATTTTCAAAGAATTATAGTTTTAACTTGTATCTAATGACGGAAAAGTAAAACTTGGCTATTTTATGCGATCTTGTTTTCTAGAGAAGCGCTGATGATTAACAGTTAAGGTAGGTCGAGCTGCTGTAGTGACTTTGAGTCTACATAGTCTACATCATGTGGTTTGCTTGATTATTTTAGTTGATTTCTTTTAATTTTATTTTTTTATTTTATTTTTATTTTTTTATTTTATTATTTCTTTTAGTCTGACCAATACTTAACGATTTATTATATCACACAAGGAAAACGACCTAAAAGCTTGGTGTTATAAATATTCATAGTCAAATAAGGTTTATTTCATAGTTGCATACAAAACAGAGAGATTTACGCATAACTTTAGCAGCCACACTGTGATTACAGCTGCTGTGCAGCAGTAGCTTTGATGAGTCAGTCCTTGTAACACTACGTGCAGTTAGATCGAAGATGGGTCATCGGGACGCAAATAGTGGGCAAGCCTCTGTCTGTAACAGGTGTGACCGCAGTTGGTAAAACAAGTGGAAAGACTAAGTTATGCTTCAGCAGTCTGCAAATATGGAGTGTGATCTACTAACCTTGTTCAATCAAATATGCATGATTTGAGTCATGTCCACTGGAACTGGTAAGGGCTACCATGCTAGGTAAACACTTGATCACTTTCTAATTGTTTTTTATTTTTTCTTTTTATAAATCTATATCTATATATCTATTTTTTCAGTCAGTGTGTCATATGTAATTAGCTCGGCTAGACCCAATATACATCTGAAAGCAACATGGGGAGAAGGGTCGGTTTAGTATAAATAAGGGTCAACTGGTCACTAGAAAATAAAAATAATAATTAAAAGATCCAATCTTGAAATTTCACAATGCTTGAAAATCAATTATATATTCTCCGACCTCCTAGTATAAAATCCGGAAGCGAATCAGAAGTATCTTCAATCTTGAGCTTAAGTAATCAAATCTCCATCACTCCAGTGAGCAATATGTCATACAGTGATTTAAGCCTACAACACATCAACACCACTTCTACTTCATTAACTCAATCTTCTACTAGTGGTATCACTGCTATTACCAGTGCTAGCAGTTTTGATCAAGAATATCTGGATGAACCATTACCCAAGTATACTTCGGGGTTGGTTGTTACACCACATTCGGGTAGAATTGGAGAGGTACTGTCGGTTATACTGTCTAAGGACGGGCAACTTAACCAGCGCGGGGGAAACCACCACCGACTACTATCCAAAAATAGCCAGCGGGAAATAACTTATTTCAAGCCTGGAAAATTCATTAATGGAACGGTTGTTATTCGTCCCGATGAAGATTTAGTCATCGATTCTATTCCTATTGATCTTGTATTAACGGAATGTGTTTCTAAAGGAGCAGATTTCCCTACTACTAAAAGTATCAGAACTATCACCGTTGGTAAATTCGTACCTTCTTTATTGACCTATCCTCCCGATATGCAGTTCAAAAAGGGCTTTGAATATTCGTTTGAATTCTCTATCCAAATCCCTCATAGCCTTCCTCCACAATGCTGCCGTAGTGGAGTTCATTATGATCTACCTCCTTCTCTTGGTGCTATGCCTGGTGAAAAGGTCATGTCTGATAATGACGCTATAATCCTATACTGTATTAGAACTAGAATCATTAACTTGGATGGTACTTTGAAAGCACAGAATCGCACATATGTTAGAATTATGGGTACTTCTAACCTTCGACTTCTACAACCATTCCAGAATTATTCCAGTGATGGATCTATTAAAGGTTCGCCCAAGAGCTTGAAAAAGAGTATATTTCGACGAAGAAATAATTCTGGTGGTATTGCTCAGCTTGAAATTAGAGGAAATGTTCCAGCAATTCCTATTGATAGACAATTACCAGTGTTTATACAATTGGCTGTGATGTTCAACGCTGATCCCAACACCAGCAGACCCCCTGCTGTCAAGTCTGTTTCTAGCACCTTAACTACATTCACTAATGCATCTCCTACAAATGCTGAAATTCACAGCGTTGCTCCAAATATAATGCATACTACTTCCGATAAACTCATCATTGGTCGCTTAGATATTAATACCCAAGATAAATGGCAAGTACTAGAGCGAGGAGCTTTTGAGTATCTCATTAATGTTCCTATAATTATCTCTAATAATGAAAACAGAATATTACCCAGTTTCCAAGCTTGCATTATAGAAAGAAAGTATAATATGACATTTAGTGTCTGTTTAGATGGATATTCAAGTTTGGAGATGACAGTACCTGTGTTGCTCTATAATGAAGGAGTGATTGGGTCTATTCCTGAGTATGCTGAATGAGCGCTTTTAAAAAAAAAATCAAAAAAAAGGAACACAAATTAAAAAAGAAAAAGAATATCAAAAAGAGAAAAACAAAAATAATATTTATTATCTGTATATTTATTTATTCAATAAACATGGAATATTCAATAAGTTATACCGATTGATCTTATCGATAAGCAGCAATCAGCTCTTAACAGTTGTTCTGTATATCGCCAAAAAGCTTCCATGGTGCTCCACAATAAAGACCTAACCTTAGACCAGTTCTATCCATAGCTCCACCGTTTCATTCTTTACTAGAAGTACTTATTTGTATTATCTAGTTTGATCAAAACTATCAAATTATAACGATTATTTCAACAGGAAAAGTTATATTTATAACTCAATTAGGATCAGTGTTTCATTTGTCCTAATTTCATTGGTCGTTACATTCTTTCGTCGCTTGCATAATATAAAGTATATCACATAAGCAATCATGTCAGATCAAACTGAAGGTTCTGAGTCCGTCAGCATTATTGTAAAGTAAGTGGCGAAAATTAAAAAAAGAAAAAAAAAAAAGAAAGAAGGAAAGAAAGAAGGACAACAAAAATTACTGTGACGATAATCATGTAGCAGTACTATAAGTTATGAAACTATTACTAACTTAAACCTAGGTCTTCTACTGATAAGAAGTATGACTTGACTGTCAGTACAAGCTCTACTGTTGCCGAATTGAAGGCTAGTTTGGCAGAGAAGTCTGATATTCCTGCTGACCGACAAAGACTTATCTACTCTGGTCGTGTACTTAAAGATAATGACACTATTGGATCTTATAAGATTAAATCTGGTCAAACTATTCATCTGGTTCGAGGAGCTGCTCCTCCTGGATCAGCACCTACTAGTTCATCGGCCGCTAGCTCTGCAACTAGTCAAGCAGGCTCGGGTGCTACTGCTCGATCCACTGCTTCTCAAGTCCCTACAAATATCGCTGCTGGTAGCGGCAGTGGGAATGTTTTGGCAGATCTTACTGGTGCAAGATATGCTGGATTGGCTCATTTACCAAGTGCCAGCATGTTTGGACCAGATGGTGGAATGGGACCTACTCCTAATCCAGAAGACGTTATTAGAATGATGGAGACTCCTGGTTTTAGTGAACAATTACAGCAAGCTTTACAAAACCCAGCAATGGTCGACATGATTATTAACTCTAACCCTGCTATTCGACAAATGGGTCCCCAGTTCAGACAGATGCTTCAAAGCCCTGATTTTAGAAATATGCTCACAAACCCTCAAGTAATGAGACAAATGCTTGCCATGGAACAAATGTTTGGAGGTAACAGATTTGGCGGTGCCAATGCTGGATCTAGTTTCCCTGCTCCTGGTGCTGCTGATACCAGTTCTACTTCTTCTACTCCTACATCTACAACTACTGAGCAATCTACTGCTACTGAAACAGGCGGTGGTGGTGCTGCTGGCGCTGCCAATCCTTTTGCTGCTCTTTTCCCCGGTGGACAATTGCCAAACTATGGAGCCAATCCATTTGCATTATTTGGTAGTCCAGGTGCCAATGCTACTACTGGTGCGGGTGCTGATGGTGTCAGCGCTGATGCTTCAGCTGGAAATCAAGCCAATCCATTATTCAACCCTGCTCTTTTTGCTAATCTTTTTGGTGGAAATGGTGCTGCAGCTGCCGCTCCAGAAGATACTAGACCCCCAGAAGAACGATATGAATCTCAATTAAGACAATTGAATGAATTGGGCTTCTTTGATTTCGATAGAAATGTTAGAGCTTTGAGACGAAGTGGAGGCAATGTACAAGGTGCTGTTGAAGCTCTTCTTGATGGACAAGTTTAATTGTTAGTCTGATGTATTCACTTTTATGTTGTTATTTTATTATTGTTAATTCTTTCTGTTTAAAAAAAATTTTTTTTTTTTCATTTTTTTTTTATGTGTGCCTTTCTATATATGTACTGTTTCTTATGTTAAAAGATCTTAGTCAATCATTTATATTTATAGATTATTGGGTTTCTAGCGTTTGATTAATGATCTACACTTATTAAAGAGTAATACTGTAATTTAGCTATTGTTATTCCGTTGATAGTCCGTTACTGATTTTCGCTGTAATAACATCATCTCCTGGTTAAATTGTTTTATGCCACAGAAAGAACGATACGAGGGCGGTTAAAGTGGGATTAAGCCGTCTGGCTAGCCTATTCCCCACGAAATTTCCCACATATAGCCTATTGAGAAACAAGGTGGGTAGATACCCGAATAGGTTGCCCCCACTTTATTCGCTCTGATAGAAGATGCATTAAAAACTGATGTATATCCCGGTCATTTGTTCTTTTTACAATTCTTTTCTCCTTAATTCACTTTATAAATGCGATCTTTTCAATCATCTTGTAGAAGATTTGGTCACCTATTGAACAAAACCGTTGTTAATAACGGGGCAGTTCGACATGTACGGAGCTTTCATGTCGCTAGAAGTCGGTTAAAGTCGAATGGTGGATCTTCTAGTGGAGAGAAAGCAAAATCATCATTTGCCCCCACAGTTATACTATCATTATTAGTTGGTGGTACGTCATTTTATAGCGCTAAAACTCTTTATAGTACTGAGAAGAGGGAATCTTCTATTGAACATGAGTGGAAAGAACCTAAATATGGATCTAAAGACGAGTTTATGAAAGCACTCCCTGAACTGACTGGCGTTTTGGGAGAAGATGGTATTTCTACTGATGATGATGATTTAAAGTCCCATGGTTATTCTGAATGGTCTTCTTACAACATTGATACAAATCCAATTGCAATTGCCTATCCAAAATCAACAGAAGAGGTATCAGCTGTTGCTAAGATCTGCCATAAGTACAAGCTTCCTATGATTGGATTTTCAGGAGGATCTAGTTTGGAAGGTAATTTTTGTGCACCATATGGTGGTATATGTATTGATTTCATGCATATGAACAAAATTCTAGAAGTTAGACCTGAAGATATGGATTGTACAGTCCAGCCTGCTGTTGGTTGGATGGACTTGAACAAATATTTGGATGAACAAGGACACAAATTATTCTTTGCTGTTGATCCTGGCCCAACTGCCAAAATCGGTGGTATGGTGGCTACTTCATGCTCTGGTACCAATTGTGTTCGATACGGACCAATGAGAGACCACATTGTTAATTTAACTGTTGTATTGGCTGATGGAACTATTATTAAAACGAAGCAAAGACCTAGAAAGTCATCTGCCGGCTATAACTTGAACCATTTGTTTTGTGGATCTGAGGGTACTCTGGGTCTAGTGACTGAAATTACTGTCAAGCTACATGTAGTTCCTGATGAAACTAGTGTAGCAGTTTGCGCCTTCCCCACTGTCGAGGATGCCACTGCTACTGCCACTGATATTATTAGAAAAGGAATACCAGTTAATGCTGTTGAGCTTTTGGATGATGTTCAAATGATGTGTATTAACAGAGCTGGTTATACCAAGAGAGTCTGGGAGGAAAAACCAACTTTAATGTTCAAATTTTCTGGTACTAAATCCTATGTAAAAGAACAAGTTAACCAAGCTAAAGCAATCGCAAATCAACACCATGGTTCTAAATTCGAGTTTACAACCAATGCTGAAGAACAAAAGCAGGTTTGGAATGCTAGAAAGGAAGCTTTGTGGAGTGCCCAAGCTGTTGGACCTGCTAATGGAAAGGTTATCTCAACAGATGTTGCTGTTCCAATGTCAAAGTTGGCTGATTTGGTCATGAGAACTAAAAAGGATCTTGTTGAATCCGATATATTTGGCGCTTGTTTAGGTCATGTTGGAGACGGAAACTTCCATGCTTGCATTATCTACAAAGATGGGCAAGAAGAAACTGCTAGACAATTAGCCTCAAATATTGTACACAATGGATTAGAGTTAGGTGGTACTTGTACTGGAGAACATGGTATTGGTGCTGGTAAAGTCAATTATTTAGTGGACGAGCTTGGTCCTGAGGCAGTTGAAGTCATGCGAACTCTAAAATTGGCACTTGACCCCCATGAATTGTTAAATCCAGGAAAGATTTTTACCAAAGAGGCAATTGAAAAAGCTAGATCAGCCAGTCCCTAAAAAAAAAGTCTATATCTATATCTATATATTTTAGAGTTAATAGAAAATGTTAATTTTTTGTTAGTATTATGAGGTCTCAACTGTATTTTTAGTAGGGTAATTTTAAAGCCGTGCGTTCTGGTTCACATATCTCTTTCTCGCCCATATCATTACAGCTGTCGTATGTATGGTGCATTTTTAAATTAATTTAATTGAAAAAATACTATCAATATCGAGATTGATATTGCAGGCGATATTTTGCAAATAATATCTTCTATATATTAACCCAGGGGGCTGTTAATATCATCTAGCAATGAGCCAGGATCTCAAAGATGGTGAATCAAACCCCGTTCCAGAAGTTGGTTCTACACCCAAAGATGTTTCTTCTGAAGGGTCATCACCAAAGTCATCACCAGCTAACCCATCGACGTCATCATGTTCATCATCATCATCTTCTTCTTCTTCTTCAGCTTCAGCTTCAGATCAGCAGTCTCTACAACCAGCGGTTAAACATGATGGCAAAAGATTGCGCGTGTCGCGTGTGAAAAATCTATTACAACATAAAGTTCACAAGAAAAGACATGATGTAAACACTATTGAAGCTATTTTCGAAAGATGCGTTGCAGCCATTTTAGGATCTCACAATATAGCGACTTCAGTGGAAGCCTTCGACTTTATAATAATGCTAGCAGAGTTACACATGCAACAGCTCTTTGGCACTCTTCACAAGTTAGCTCAAATCCAGCGCCGACAACGACCATCTGTAGCAGATATTGCTTTAGTCATGAAAAAAACCGGCTTGCGGATAACTGATCTTGAGAATGAAATGAAATTGGGGTCTTCTAAATATATTGATGCATTAAATAACCTACGAATAGATGCTGAACCGGAGCCGTTATCATCTGATGCTACGGCATTCTTTCAAAACCAAGAAAAGAACGCCAATCAATTAGCTCCAAGTCAGACTAAGCCAGGTCCTCATATTCCTTCATGGATGCCACCGTTACCGCCCGATCACACCTTCAAGTCTACTCCAAGATATGTAGACCGTATTGTTGAACCTAGGCAGCTTCGAGAAAAGCTGGTCGAAGAGGGTCGTATGGCAGAAGCTGCACTTCGACGTTTAGGAGGAGGCGTGGTTAAAATTAGTGCAGAAGATGGTTATGAAGATGAAGTTGATGAAGATATTCAATGGGAAATTAACGAAGAACTTGTGCAACATACGACAAACGGTACAAATAAACCAGATGATGACTTTAGCATAGAAGTTGCTTTAGGGCTCAAAGATAACTTGCTGAAATCTAGTACAAATAGTAATATCAAGTCAGAAGTTAATGATTACGAAGATATTACTATGGGAGATACAGATGAGCCTGTTAAGTCTGAATTTGTTGAATTAGCTACCCCAATACCAGGAATATCTCATCCAGTCGTAAGTGATGCCAATGGAGTAGCTCAAGAGTCAGTAGCTGAACCTGTCAAAAGAAAGCCTCTATCATTAAGGATATCTTTTGGTGGTACTAAAAAGGCAATAATAACACCTGAAGTAGGAGAATCTGAAGTAGTAGCGTCTCCTGTTATAAAGAACTTTGATGTGTTGAAATATTCTAGGGAAAGAAAAGATCTCCTAGATAAGAAATCAAAGACTAATAAAAGGGGTTCTAGCGATGTCAAGGGCTCAGAGATGGAAAATCCCATTGAAGTAGAATTCCAAAAAGTACTTGAAGGGCTTCATAAGTCGACGAGTTCAAAGTCGTCATGGCCGGGATCTATTCTTTGGGATAGCGATCGTTATAACCTATAGCTCCAGACTAGGTTCATGAGTCTATGACAGTACTACCCTTTATAAACGAAAGTTTGATTGCATTTGTATTATAGTATATATCTTCTTGTCGGGAAATACCAGCCTGCTGTTGGTTGGTCATCGGACCCGCTTATTTTTATTTAACTAGTCAACCTAATAAAATAGTAGTCGACGGTATAAACTTCTGGACTTCAATTTTCTTGATATTTCACGATAAGCTAGTATCAAGCAAAAATAGGTCAAGGTAGCCAGCTACTATAATAACCTCGGGGTCCCGTATCAGTTAGATTACCCCACAACCTCAGTATCACACTACAGATAAGCATAATTTCTCCGACACAAGGATACTACTATCAGATGTATTACTATTTGAAAACTAACGTTATTTTATAACATACATGTATATATACATGTAGATATATGTAAATATATGGATTAATGGGTTATGAGACCCTGAATATATATACCATATATGCTCCGGTTCAATTAAGTTACTGATCATTTGTTGGGCTGTTTACCATACATGGTTCTGCGTGTAAATTTGGGTGGCGATTTCAATGTATGCAGTTTTCCGACAACGCCAACTTTCCAGAAACATTGCCAATCACCAAAAACGACTGCCTCTCTTGACTTTAGACTTGCAGATACTTAAATTTATATTCTTTAAATATTTGTATCCTTGGAAAGTTATTTCAAAATGATTGCATTTTCTAGAGTAGTGCAACGGGTAACAGTTGCTCAATCGGTAATTAACTCCGCTACCAAGTCCAGGATCAGTTTAAGGAGTAGTCGTCAGAGTATCCGCTATTTACACAATAGTCGGGCTTCTGGAAGAAAATCCAAGCCAGTTTTTGAGAATGCCGCTGCTCTTTCTCCTATGTCATTACCAAAAAGAAAGCCACCCTCTAAATGGCCTAGGAGATTGTTCCGTCTGGGTATAGTTGGATTCGCTATATATGGTTATGACAGGACTTACAATGCATCGGCCATTTCTCGAACCCTACGATGTATATATGATATCTTATTTATTGGAGTTGATTACAAACTTAATTTTGAACAAGGTAGAGACATAGAGGCTTTACATAATCGATCTTCCGAACGGTTGTATACTTTAATTTCAAAGAACAAAGGATTGTATATCAAGCTTGGACAAGCGGTTGCAATTCAATCAGGAGTCTTCCCTCCTCAATTCCAAGAAAAGTTTGCTCTACTATTCGACCGAGCTCCACAAGACAGCTGGGCTGATATTGAGAAATTGTTTAAAAAGGAGTTGGGTGTTCTGCCCGACGATTTCTTTGAGTGGATCGATCACCATGCAACTGCCAGTGCTAGTATTGCTCAGGTCCACAAGGCCAAGTTGAAGACTGGAGAGACTGTTGCGGTCAAACTTCAACATTGTGATCTGGAGCGACAGGTGGCCTGGGACTTGGGGGCTTATAAGGCACTGATGTATATCTATGACAGATATTTATTTGACTTCCCCATTTATTTTGTTGCAGAACATATTGCGGATCAGTTATATAAAGAAGTGGATTTCTTAAATGAGATTAACAATTCTGAGAATTTAAGAAATTTTATTGAAAATGACCCTATATCTAAAGATGTTTATGTTCCTAAAGTATTCACTGAGCATAGTACCAGCAGAGTCATTGTTTCAGAGTGGATAGATGGTGTTAGTTTCAGTAATAAGGAAGCAGTGAGAACCAGCAAATATAACGTCACACATGCTTTGAATGTACTTATGAAACTTTTCACAAAGCAGATATTCGAATGGGGTCTAGTCCATTGTGATCCACATCCAGGTAATATCATTTTGCGAACTGTTCCTGGCACTAACAAACAACAATTAGTCCTCATTGATCATGGCTTGTATATTCGAGAAAATGAAGCTTTCCGTAGACAGTACAGTAAATTATGGAGAGGACTGTTTCTATTAGACACTGAGGCAGTTAAAAAGGTTGCTACTGATTGGGGATTTGGAAACACTGAAATGTTTGCATCTTCGACAATGATGCAAGCATATAAAGGAGCTGGTGCTGCACCATATGTTCCTGGCCAAGAAGATATGTCACCCGAAGAAATCGAATATCAACAACAAGTTGTTGTTAAGGAGAGGTTTAAAAGTTTTATGAAGGATACTACAAAAATCCCCTTGGAACTCATCTTTTTAGGAAGAACCATAAGAATTCTTCAAGGTTGTAATAGAGGTTATGGTTCTCCAATCAATCGAGTCAAGATTTTTGCTTATGGTGCATCGAGAGCAACTACAGTTGAGAAAAAGCTAAGCATAAACGGTCGTTTAGGAGCTTGGTGGGATCATACCAAGTTTTTATTTGTGGTAGCAGTGTCTGATGTTGTCTTCTTGGCGCTTAGAATTAAGCACCTATTTTCTCCTGATATAACTGAAGCTGAAGATATCTTTGATGACCATATTAAGGAAGCTTTTGAACAATTAGAATAAGTATTCTTCAGCTATATTAGAGCTTTTGTAAGTATATATCTATATAATATGTTTGTTTGTTTTTTTATTATTTTTACTATTTTGTCACCGGTGTAAACTAAGCTAAATCTTATCGGACCGTTTACTGAGGCGACCCTTGCATACGATGGAGAACCCCTAATAGCAATTTGACAACTGGCGTTGATACACGCAACAGTACTTCCTATATATTCGATTGCTTGGAATTCAATTCCTCTTGGAAAACAAGAATATAGTTGCTAAATAATATCCTTTGTAATGAAGTTGCAAAGCTGTATATTATACACTAGTCTTGCTGGTCTAGGCTATGTCAGTGCTGATGGCCTTCGAGGTGTTCCTGAGTCAAGTAAGTACACAAGTTAACTGTATTGCTAGCAAAAAACTAATGGCCTAGAGGCACAATTATATCAGCCAAATTCTAATGGTAATTGGGCTTGTTTAAACCATCCTGAAATTGTTATTCCTTTTGATAGGGTCAATGACGATTTCTGTGATTGCCCAGATGGAAGCGACGAGCCAGGTACCAGTGCTTGTTCAAATGGAAAATTTTATTGCAAAAACATTGGTCATGAGCCTGGTTGGTTAAAATCTAGTAGAGTCGATGATGGCATTTGTGACTATGATGTTTGCTGTGACGGAAGCGATGAGAAGCCTGGTCTCTGTCCTGATTTATGTGCTGAAATTCATGCTGAAGAAATAAGAATTGCCGAAGAGAAGAAGCAATTGTTAGAAGCTGGATTAAAGGCTCGGCAATTGATTGTAGAAAAAGCTGCTGTTGCAAGAATTAGTCAACAATCGGATATTACCAACAAAGAAAAAGAGCTGTCAAGCTTAGAAGATAGTATTGTTGGGCTACAGGAAGATTTGGACCGAGAGTTAGCTGCACATGAACAAGATGTTGCAGAACAACAAGCCCCTGAGGAAATCCTTGAAGTTGTTAGTAGCTTAGAAGGTGTAAAGGGAAAACTCTCAGACAAGTCGGCCGTTATTAGTACTCTAGTTTCAGAATATGATCAATTCGATGAGATTCTTCGAGTCTTGAAAGATACTTATAACCCTAACTTCAACGACCCTGCAGTTAAGAATGCTATTAAAACTTGGGAAGAGCTGAAGAGTAATTCAAAATCAACTGATGTTGGGATTGATACGGAAATACACCATCCTCTAAATGATGCTATCACTAGGCTGTCCAATTTCAGGATTGCTAAACCTGACCAAAGCTTTTCGGCACAATTATCTCGAAAGATTCAATTTTGGCTAGCAGAAAGAGGAATGTGGGCGTTTCCTGAGGAGTCGGATGGCTTTTCTTCTACCAAAGAGTCTGAGTCTGTAAGGGCAGCAAGAAAGGCTGTTGAAGATACTACGAAAACAATTGACATTTTACGCAATGATATCAAATCCCTTAGTGAAGATCTCAGCACTGATTATGGTGCTGATGATGTATTCAGAGGTGTAAAAGATGTCTGTGTTGAAAACCATTTAGGAGAATATGACTACGAAATCTGTTTCTTTGGAAAGTCAACTCAAAAGGGCAATGGACATACTACAAACTTGGGATCATATACTTCTATAAGAAAGGCCGAAGATGACAGCTTTGTTCTGTCATTTGACAATGGTGCTAAGTGCTGGAATGGTCCAATTAGAAAAGCTTTTGTTGAAATTACCTGTGGAAAGGAACACCAGATTATAAGTGTAGGAGAGCCTGAAAAATGTACCTACTTTTTCAAGATGGTTAGTCCTGTTGCATGTATTCCTCCACAAGAACAAAGCCATGAGAATACCATCATTCATGAAGATCTCTAAATAAGCTTTATAATGCATGTATAATATATTAAACCACAAAGTATAAACCTATATATATATATATATATATATATTGTTACAGTCCATTATATATGCTAGAGCTGAATCTTGTAACCCTACTCTTTTTCAGGGTTAGGTATGCGTTGGTGAAATTGATATAATTTTTCAGATTCAACATCATTTTAATAAAATCAAAGCTTAAGAATGACTAGCTCGATCCGTCAACTACGGAGACTACCAACTCGTGCTTGTAATATCAGCCAGCTTGCTTCTATTAGAAGTTATAGCTCTGAGGCTACTGCCGAAGTTGATGCTCCTAAAGCTCCCAAGCTCCCTCCTTCAAACGTTTTGGCTGGTTTGATCCTTAGCCGAACCCCAATAGTCACTCCTGAGTTGACAGCCTTTGAAAAGGCCTACTATAAGTACCAAGATGAATTAGAAAGAAGATTAATGTGGACATTTCCTTCATACTACTACTTTAAGAAAGGTTCTCTTAGAGAAAGACAGTTCAATGCTGCCCAACGAGGTCCAGTTCCTAAGCATCCTGGAATCTGGTATCCTAGAGGTAACCCAGATATTCAGCATAATAGAGAAAGAAGATTCAAGCAAGAAGTTGTAATTCCTCGTCAGAAATCTGATAATGATGGATTATTTGGAGCTGATCAAGAATCCAATGACTCTCTTTCTCGACCAATTGTTCCCAACTCCCGCATAACTGAAGCAGACCAAACCAATGATATCACTTCATTAAGCCGAAAATTAGACAGGACTCTTTACCTTGTTATTAAAGGAGCCTCTGGATGGGAATTCCCTGCCTTCTCCCTCCAAGCCAAGGAACCGTTGCATGTCGCAGCTGAGAGGGGTTTAAGAGAAATTGGTGGTGTCAACATCAACACCTGGACCGTTTCTAATACTCCTGCAGGTTTTGTTAGATACAATCTAGAAGGTAAATCAAAGAAGGTCACCTCAGAAGTTTCTCCTTCAGCAATCAGAGAATTTTTTATTAAGTCGCATATTCTTCATGGCCAATTCCTCCCCCAAAATGGTGAGGAATATGCTTGGTTGACCAAGGAAGAATTGTCCAGTTCTACAGATTCACTTTATTTCGATAACTTAGAGCCTCTTCTCAGTAATCAATGATTGGGCTCTTATCTAATGTACATACAACTATTTCATGTAATTTTTTCTATTGCTTCCTGACCTGTAAATATACAATAAAATTTATGAGAAGAATCCACCTAGTTAATATAAAAAAATTACGCCTTACCAGAAAACACTATTAATCCCGAAGTCTCCCCAGAGTATGCCAGTGTATATTTTAAAGGATGCCAAACAGCTGATGTTCTACCATTCAAGTTATGATTAGGTAGGGTATGAACTATATCTGCAGTTTCAGTCCAAGCAATGTAAACTGAGCCTTTATCAGCACCGACAGCAAAAAAGTTTCCGTCATGGCTGAAACTTACTGCAGTAACTGGTTCATCTATTATTGATAGTGTATGGATGCAGATATATTCGCTGAGGTCCCATAAGCTGACAATTCCTTCATTAGATCCCACTACTAAATATCGTCCAAGAGGATCAAATTCGAGTTTAGTTGCAGCAGTTCTATGCCCCCTCAGCGTATAGAACAATTCCAAAATTTTCCCTTCATCATTAAATTGAAATAATCTTATATTTCCATTTCCTAAAGATGCTGCTAAAACATTAGAACCGTTGGACCATGCTAAGTCATAAATCTCTTCTGCATCCTTGTAGGTTAGAATCGTTTCCAAAGTCTCTGCACTAAGTATATGAATTGTATCATCCCCCAATGCTATTGATATATACTTTCCATTAGTGGAATAATATATAACCAGAATTTCCCCTCCAATTTTGACTTGGTTGATACACTTTTTAGATCTACAATCCCAAATCTTCACCAAGCCATCTGTCGAACAAGAAGCAAGAATGTCAGCATGTAATGGATTCCAACTGATATCTTCAATGGCTCGACTATGATTTGTCCTTATTTCAACTGATGATTTTGCATCGGGCTTGTCTGAATCCCAAATTCGAATTGTCCTATCGCTATGAACACATGCTATTTTACTACCAGCATTATTCCATAGAACTTTTCGAAGCATCGGTTGTGATCTTGGCTGACTCTGTCCATGTTTAGCCTGTGAATCCTGTGCACGATATGAAGTCGTTTTATATGATTCAAATATGCTTGTCGCTCTAGTTTTTGAAATTGGAGCCTGGAGTCGTAAATGCTTTGGCTTTGCTGTAGTCATGCTGAATTAATGAAGTACCAAGTGAGTGTGTGTGTAGCTGGCTTAACAGTTTAAAATGTATAAATAAAAAATACAGTCAAGTGTTAACAGTTAACGTTACTCCCAAGATGCAGATGCTTACGGAAGAGTCGAGCCCCTACATCACTGAATTACACAATTATTTAATTCTAGTAAACTTTTATAATTATAAATATTTTTAGCATGATTAAAAGACTAATATACATAGATAAACTATTTGATAAAAAGATTTTAATGAGGGGGTTGTTGTTGCTGCTGTTGTTGTTGTTGGAGTATGGCAGCTAGTTGAGGAGGAAAAGCGAATTGAGCAGCAGCAGCTTGCTGGTTACCATTAGGTTGTTGATAAGCATTGAAGTTTGGCATTCCACCCATTGATTGCATTCCTGGCATTCCTGCCATCATCATACTCATGTTGGGCATACCAGTAGTAGCAGGATACCCTTGTTGAGCTTGAACTTGTTGCATGGTTGCAAGGAGAGCTTGGAGATCACCAGGAACTGCACCAGGCATTGCTGGAGTTTGCTGTGGAATTGGAGTGGGATAGTCTTGTCCATATCCTCCTCGTCTGAACGATCGGTCATCTCTATCCCTATCTCTGTCACGAGGGTCTCGGTCTCTGTCTCTGTAGTCTCTATCCCTGTCATACTTGGATCCTCTATCGTCTCTAGTTGATCTTGGACCGTTCTTTGAACTATTAGTGGGCATTCTTCGGCTAATAGCTTTTGATGAAACACCAGCACCGATTTCAATATCAGGCTCCTCCATCACCATTTTCTCAGTTAAGGGTACACCACCTGTACCACCGTATTCAGCATTTACAGTCCATCTCTTATCAGCATCAGTAAGACGACTAATAGGGATAATGCTAGTACCACTATCATACTGGCAACAGTCTCTTGGACCGAATCCAACACCCCAACGGGCTCGGAGTAAAAGAGTACCAGCTTTGTTTCTGGCTTCGAAGTCATCCTTGGCTCTTACGGCATCAGCACGACTATAAACCTTTACGAATGCATGCTTCTTTTCTTTGTGGAACACCATACTTTGTACACCACCAAATGGTCGGAAAGCGTCGGTAATATCATTCTCATCCATTGAAGGTAAAACACCGCCAATGAACAAAGTTCTGCTGTAAACTTTGATGTGACCATCAGGTATACTAGGATCATAAGAAAGATGTTTAGAGATACTTGGGTCTGGTTTATCTGGATTACCTACTCTGGGAGGACTTCTAGATCTTCGTCTGGGATCATATCTGTCTTCCTGTCGTCGTCTAGGGGGAGATCTAGATCGGTTTCTAGCAGCTGCACGGGGGTCAGAACTACTGTTATTTGTGTTATTGCTGTTAGATAGGTTCCAAGGTTGGCCACTAACAGCAGCAGCAACAGCAGCAGGGGGGGCTGATTGTTGCTGGAGAATTTGCATTATCTGGTCAGTAGAAGCGGCAGGTGGATTGGCTATAGGGACAGAACTAGAGGTACCAGTAAGTACAGAAGGGGCTGGACTAGGAGAAGCAGGCTTTTGCTTTGCAATGTTTGCTAATGCCTGCAAAATAGAGGCAGTATCATTAACTACTGGAGCTCCTGCTTGAGGAGGATTAGATGATCCTTGCTTGTTGCTGTTATACTGTTCAACAACATGAGCAGGAGGCTGACTAGGAGGAGTCGTGGACCGAAGTGGAACATCTGGAGTATCGTCAAGAGTCGCTTCGTAATCAGAAAGCTTCTTCTTCATATTATCAATGGATCCTTGGGAAAAGGTAGCTACTTTTTCCCAAATATCCAGTAATTTTCTAGTCTTCTCAACTAATTCACTGTTAGGGTGACTAGCAATAAGATCATTAATAATATCTTCAATTAATGTAGAAATTCGATGCAAACCAGCAGCAAAAGTACCTTCTTTCGCCTCAGCATTTACAACTTGGTCCGTCTTCTTAGCCTCATCTTGATATGCTCTAGCAATTGCGTCTACAACGTATAAAGATCCCAACTTGTGAGAAGGAGGGGTCTTTTTAAAATGAGTATACAACTTTTGAATTAATACAGATTCAGACTCAACCGATCCTACTGCGATTTGTTGTAGTTTACGAATCCTAGATCCCGAAACACCGGCTGGTTTTACGTTCAACAATGATTGAAGCGTCGTAGAGAATTCTTCAACAACTGACATCTCGTATGGAAATTAATACGTATTAAATTATTGTCGAGCGGATTAATGTTACACTTTCTTAGAAAATCTCTTTTTTGTATATCGCAATAAAAAAAATAAAGGATGAAATAATAAATAACTTTTTTTGCCTCTTTCTTTCTCTTTTCCAGTACTACGTCTTACGACAAAGTTACACGTACTCAAAAAAAAAAAAATAAAAAATAAAAAAAGAAAAATAAAAATAGTAAAAAAAAAAATTATTATCTTATTAAGCGTTGACTTTATTCTTCCTTCGTCCCGTAAAATAGATATTTCTTGTGCTGCGTAATAATTACAATGGCAAGATTGTATAACAAAAAATCCTTACACAACAATAATATTTATATATGTGATGTTAGGGTCCGTGCCTCTAATTACTATAGAAAAATTGCTAGCAGTATAGCTTGTACCAGTGAACTGAGTACTGAGTGCTAACTTACTGCACCAAACAAATATGAAGTGTCTATAAGTAACTTTTAGTAATTAACTAGTACTGTATCGTATAAAAATGCCTCAGGTGCAAGATTATTATATTAATACCTTCTATATAGCATCTCCTTAATTTGCTTTCATGCCATTATAAATTGGCCCCTGCCAATAGCAGGTCATGGCATTGATGCGCTCGCACCATAAGTCTCTATAAAGCCCATGGTTACAAGCAGCCACGCATATGCTAGTGCGTAAAACTAAGCAGATTTAGCGCTAATCTTATGTTAGCTGTAACTTACTGTAAATTAATTAAGCAGCCGTGGAGACTACGCGTAAGACGCGAAAGCCTGTGATTTAAATTATCATTTGGAGAAGAGAAATTAGTGGGCACTAGGACAGCTAGAAACTGAAATTATATATTTATACATCTATGAAACTATGAATCCTCCAAGATATAATCTTTCAAATCCTCTACTTGGTAGAAAGAAATATGGAAAGCCAAAGAAGCCTTTGGGACATATTCGCCCAAAGAACACATTAACAGACCTCTCTCATCTGACAGAACTTAAGCCGAAAGTCAAAGTGGAGCACTTCAAGTCCAAAGAACAGCAGAGAGATGATGAAATTGATGATGTGTTATTTAGTGATCCTGCATCAACTAAAGAAGAAAGCTTAGAGCAATTGCAGTCTGTTTTAAAGCGAGCAAGTGAATTTGAAGATTCAAAAAAAGAAGAAGAGCAAGAGAATAGATCCAAAAGGATGAAAAAGTTGAACGAAGAAGACGAAAGCAATGAGAATGCAATTTCCAATGAACAAATTATTAGCGAAGGCAAAGTTAAACAATACCCCGAAACGTTGGATGAAAAGGATCTCAGAGAAAGAGCAGAGTCTCTAAGTAAAACAGTTGGAGAAGATATCATAAGGGGAAATATCAAATCCCCGTACTTAGATTCTTTGAAGGAGTTATCTATTCGATCAGAAGCTATCCGAATATCCAATGCAGATCTTCTCCTAGATGACATGATTCCTGGCTACGGATACTTTGGATCTGTTGGTAATCTGGCAATTGGTGTGTCAGTTGATAAGGTACTAATTAAGCCATTATTAAAATTATATGAAAAGAAGAGCTTTGCATGGATTTCCAAGTATACTGCACAATCGGTGTTGAAGGCTGCCCTTATACCTGAAATCACGGTGAGAATGATAATGCAGGATTTAGCCATTGACTACAAAACGGCGCAAAGGACTCTGGTGAATAGTCGTCAATATGGTCTTCTAGTATTTGGTGACGAGTTGAACAAAGAAACTAGTCTAAAAGATGAGGATATCGGACTTACGATCAACGATTGGTCAGAAGATGAAGATGATGATGATCCTTTTGCAGACGATTAAAAAAATTAAAAAAAAAAAAAAAAAAAAAAAATAATAATAAAAAAAAAAAATTTGAATCTAACTTTGTTTATATTGCATTCAGATTAATTGGAGAACCTTATAGAGGTTAATTGCATTTTATATAATGAAATTTTCAATTATTTACCATAGGTTATTAGCTTAAGCCCAATACCTTTTCCAGAGCAATTGCACATTGTTTCATAGTTTCGTTGTCTTGTGTGTTGAATACTCTGTTAGTGTAACTGTATCCTGCTATCACATATCCGTACCTCTTCACTAGAATACGAGGAACTTCATATGACTTCTGCTGCTCAGCCATTGATAGACTATCCTTGGGTGTAATTTCCTCTTTCTGTTTTTTATAAATGTTTAGCCTAGGCTTTTGAAATTTATCGTTACTAGTTCGAATTATTGGCGGGCTACGTCCAAATGGCACATATATTCCAGACTTATGACAATATGATCTGCAAAGGTTAGATGAATCCTAGTTTTAAGTATAATTGGAAATGGAAATCAGCATACCTTTCTGATAGTTTTGTGATGCCGTAATTAGAATCCAACGCAGCTGCATGGACATATTTATCGATATCTTCGCTTGAAACTCTCTTTCCAGCTCCACATTTATATTGTAATGAAATATGCTCTCTGATAGGAGCACCAAATGCTTTTTTTATTTCAGCACACGTTTTGAAAATGTAGCCGTTGTTATAGCTTTTAGTCGTATCTCTGGAACAGTATTCAGAGAACAACTTTACACTTGTTATATACACTGCTTGTAGCTGAACCTCATTGCTGATAATTTTGCAAACCAGTTCCATACTTGATCTATGGTTATAAGCCTCGGTTAATTTAATCATGACTTTATTAATGTAGTTAGAAACCGGATCTTGAACATTCATAATGAGTTTTCTGTAATGACTTTCACTTTGATTTGACGGTAGTAAATCAGGTGAAGGCTGTAGCATATCTGGATGTGAATAAGAATTCCTATCTTTTTTTTGACGACGTTTATGTAGAACAGTTATATTTTCTCCTGACTTCATACTTAATGGGCTTACAATAGAGGGGCCAGCGGAAATAAAAGTACTTATTGCCATGGCTAAATTTTGCAATGTGTATTCCAGATCTCTAGGTATGAAATTTCGAGGAAAGCTATCAAATACTGCAAAAATACCTATTGGATACCCGTCGATAATTAAAGGCGCAGCTGCATAAAACTTTATAAACGGTTCTTGAATGACAAAAACATTATTCGAGAACCGCCAATCTTTCGATACATCGAGAATGATAAACTTTCCTTTGGACAGGATAGCATGACCATCTATCGATGCTTTTCTACTAACAGCATCAAATGGTAATCCTAGTTGGCATTTCACTAATTGCTTTGAATGTTCCATTAATGATATTGAAAACCCTTGAACTCCATATTTGGTCACCACAGACATTGCAATATTTTCAAGGTAGTTCCATTGTCCCCATTGGCTTTTATTAATATACTTCCGAGTAACTTCTAGTCTTTTGTCTTCATTAGCCATTAATGGAGGAATCATAAATCCTTGGTGAAACCAGCAACTTGGCTGACTTATTCCAGAGATATCCTCTTCACCGGAGCTATATGCATCCAAAAAATAGCCCCAGGTCATTTCCATATAACTCAGATTATCATGTTTTCCATCCTTTTTCGATAAAGAGAAAGCTCTTAGTGATTTCTGTAGTGTTTTAGTGGGTACTACTGCCAATTTAGCTACATTTTTTAGGACTGACTGTATGATGTCTGGCTCTTCATTTTCATTGGTAACCATTCTCTGAACCTGGGACCAATATAAATCATTACATTTCGGCATAGCTTAAGCTTAAAATTTAGGAAATATATTTGGTTAGAGTTTGTGATTATTAGGAAAAAATAGTTGTATTGCTCTGTAACCAATCTATGAATTATGTTAAATCATAAAACTTTTTACCGTAAGGTCCCCATAATACAAATAATGAATTGATTATGTCACTTGGCAAACCCAGAACACCCAATATCATTGTATATACTTTACATAAAGTTGACTCATTCATATAACTTCTTGTCAGTTGTTTAATACACAGCTCAATTTCACAATTCATTCCATTTATAGAAAATATTCGATTTTTTGCATATCGTATACATGTCCAATCTGCATTATATGCTTCTTAATATCCTTTTAAATTACGTGAATAATCTAACTTAACCAAGCATCTTATTAGATGTTGTCTAAAAATGGAATATTGTTAAGTTTGTCCCTTTCTGTCTCTTGCTAGCAGTCGGGCTCAGACCAGTGGAGATGACAAAGCTCTGTATCAGCAGCATACAATTAACTTTAGTAACTTAACTTCAATCAGAAATAACTTAAGTTAACTTGTTACTGTATTTAAGTACAAGCACTAAGGGTTACGGTTATATGTGGACTGTTGGATAATAATAATAATAATAATAATAATAACATCGAATTTATCTATAGAACATGAAAATCATATAACTATATCTAAAATAACTCATATGCACCTATGGGCAGGAGTCGCTATCCAAAGA